>VZRH01004430.1:673933-697561 GCA_013397555.1 Urocynchramus pylzowi
TTCTTCTTTTTTTTTTTTTTTTTTTTTTTTTTTTTACCAAAAATTAATGCAGCAATAATAATTCAAGCAGAAGTGTGTACATTTTCTGGTTAGATTTTTGATTTTTATTTTGAACTGTGTTTGCCATCTACTGCCTGAAGTTCAGACACATTCAGTAATTTACTTATGTTCCATGTGATTCTCACAAAACCCATTTTTGTATAGTACACATTTAGCTTATGCTTTGTGACAGCCTTGTTTTGTCATCTTATTTATAGGTAATCCCTGGATCAGTTACAAGCAAAAATAAAAGCTAAATGCTCATTGAAACATTCTGGCATTATCTGTGAAATTGTGTTCTTGATACTAAGTTGGGTTTTTGAGTAATGAAACTAATTAACTTGAGTCACCTGTGAATTTATTTTCTGTTGTTGCATTTTCTGGTGCATGAGATCTGATTGAAACTTTTCCAGGATTAGAAGTATTGCCTGAGAAGTCTTGTCTGGACTGAGAATACTTCACCAGTGACAAATTATGTTCTGCATCATAATTTGTATCATACATAACATCATCTTGTACCAAAGTCTCAAGTTCTTTCCTTCTAATGCCCCAAAATTCATCAACAGCCTGCTTGAAGATATCTCAGTAGTTTATTCCTTTTCCAATGCATCTGAAGATCTGTCCTTCTCTGCTCTGCTATGCCCATACAGGTGTCTGAAGTCTCTATCCACCCCTGCATTCAGGTCCAGTGTTTAATTGAACAATCATAAATGTTACTATCCACCTGTGTGATCACACAGGTAACTTCTTGTAAGTACTTGTAAAACCTATTGCAATTTTCTTAATTTGCTTTCTATTTTCACTTAGTTTGTTCTGTTTTTTTCTGAGGAAACAATGTGCTAGGACTTTGCTCCAGCCCTTGCTCTTCTCTTGATTTTCCTAAAAAGCTTGTCAATTTCATCAAAATCTTACATATAATTAAATTCCTAGGCTTTTTCTCAAATTGATGACCAGATAGAGAAGGTATTAAAAGTATTAACAGAGTTAAACTTATATGTGAGTACATGTCTAAATCAGACAATTAGTAGTAGCATGTCCCTATGTCATAGTCACAGAAGTTCCAGCAGCATCTTGGACACTAGTGACAGTGAATAAAGAAACTGTACTTTGTCATTCCTTTGTGCAAGGATCTATTTCTCACTTATTCATGCTCTTTCTGGGCTAAACATCATTTCTCTGTTTAGCATCTCTCAGCAACTGCGATCATTTTCATTTATACATTGCATTTCTCAGTCTTCATTTCCTCTCATTCCTGGAGTGAAGACTCTTTCTGTCTCTGGAAATTTAGAGTCTCTCCTTTTCTCCTGGCATTCAAGGGCTTGGTTTCCCTGTCCCAAGGTCTTATCTTATTAGATCTTTACAGTGTTCCTTCTCCCCACTGCCTTGGAGGTATTCTTCTGCCATGATCTTCTCCATTTAGTAGTGTTACTCTTAACTGTTTTGTGTCTCTCTTTGCCCTCACCAAGGTTTTTCTGTTTTCCTTCTGCCGTACCAACAACTGACACCAGATAATCTTCCTCCTCAATTCTGACAGTCCTCAGGAAGCTCTTTTTTTAAACCCACCACTAGCAAAGTGGGAGCTTCTCACCCAAGAAGGATGGCAAGTACTGCCAGGAGATCCGACTGGGAAGCTGCCTGCCTCTCCAGGTAGGGGCAGCAGGGTAGAAGCAGCCTCATGACCCCTCTGGCTGGCTGCAAGGCAGCAGAGCCTGAGGTGGAGCCCTTGGCATTTCTGTGGGGTCTCTTGCACTGGCTGCAGTGACACATCACAGGGGTGTTGGGCAGCTCTTAGCTTCCCTTATCTCTTCTTTCTCCCTTTTCCTCTTTTCTGTCTCTCTTACTTCACCCTACTTGGCCTTCTCCTACTTCTTCTCTTGTAGACTTGTTTAAACTTGTTCACCCACAGTTTTCTTCTCACATAACACTTCACTGAAGCATTCTCTTAAAAAATCCCATTATCTTAATAGCTTGCCTTTTCTATGTGTGCATTTTCCTGCCTTTTCTGTCCCTTTATTTATTTTACATGTCCAAGCCTGATCTCTTTGAAACAGTATGCATGTTAAAAACAAAAAAAAAGAAAGACCTGTAATTCTGTCAGTTTTCTTCAGGCACCTTTCCAGTGCATTTAGTATAACTGAAGGGAACAGAGTCTCCTTGGGAAAGGCAGGCAGACTGGATCCTGGACACAGCTCCTGGGCTCAGCTGTGCTCGTGGGCCCCTTGGCTCCCATTCTGCTTTCAACACAGCAGCAAAAACTGAGCAAAGGTTTTCTTTATCACCTAAGGGCCCATCCTGGTTTAGAGAGGATTGCCAAAATAACAGAGCATATGAAAGGTGCCAACACTCTTCTCAGATGACCTCTGCAGTTCTTTGACACTTCAGAAGGCAGCATGATCTGATCTTCAGGCAATCTCTACTACAGCAGACCTCCGGCAATGTCTGTGTTACTGCCTCTAGGCTGGCTCAGCTCTCCAGTGGGGAATTTGCAGCACCCAGCCGCTGGCGTCTTCTCCTGGCGGAAGCTCAACCATTTGAAGAGAAGGGGAGGGAAAAAAAATCCCAATCAGGACGCTTGCACATGCTGTTCTCTGCTCGCTCGCCTGGGTGTTTTGCTGAAGGACTGGGACATCTGCAGAGAAGGGGGAGCGGCGGCGGCTGGAGCGTGCCCTGGTCGGGGCTGAAGTTCCTCCAGCGCCGGGGGCTGTGAGTGCGCTCAGCCGGGGGGCGAGCACCGGGCCGGGATCGCGCTACCCGGAGCGTACGCAGACAGACGTGATTAAAATTCAAGCCTAATGGCCTCTGGCATAAACAACATTCATCAGCCCGGGACTTGCGATGGATCCAAAGCCGCTCGCAGCAGCTCGGCAGAGGAATGCAATCGGGAAATGCACGTGAAAATGTGCAAGAAGATCGCCCAGCTCACTAAGGTAAGTCTCGCTGTTGCAGTCTTTCCCAGGGAGGTGAGGCTACCCTGGCCGGGGGTGTCAGGGAATTGTCTCCTGTGGTGCCCCTGTCTGAGAGGAGGGAAGGGAAGCTGCTCCTCTCTTCTCGGGCTGTTGCCGAGAACATCGGTGTGCACAAACTTCCCTGCGCACAGCTCCCCCGCGGCGGCTGCAGCCCATCCTTAGGGGCTGCCTTTGTGGCAGCCGATGGACGCCTCGCACTGAGCTGCTCCAATTACCGTGCCACCGTAACGGGAAGAGCTGCAGCCCCGCCAAGTCGCGGGGTTTGTCTGCGAGCTGTTGAGAGAGATTGACAGTATCCGCTTTGCTTCTAGAAATACGAAGACTGGAAGTAATTTCAGTTTTATAGGTTCTCAAGTAATATTGTTGCAAAGCTGCAGCCAACGCGTGGTACTACAGTACAATAGTACTCTGACTCGCAGCTAATGGTTCCTGATGTGCTAAGAAGAGCTGCTTTAAATGACGTTTATAAAAGGAGTTGGAGGAGGGACAGGACTAAATTACGTGGTATATTGTACTTAAAACTTCTAGTCATATGAAGTTTTTGAACTATTTGACATTTTCCACACCGTGTTAAGAAATAAGAGAAAATATGTAGGAAATGGCACTTATCTATTAACCTATTCTTATGCTGCATCTTTGTCAGTAAGGAAAACCTATTTACTGCCCTTGTTTACAAGGGCAAAAATGCAGCTTTTACATGTTCTGTAACATCGCTGCAATTGATAGAGACTTATTAGCAATGAAAAAACATTGATTGAAAATACAGATAATAGAATAAGAAGTATTTTAGGTGTTCAAGGTAGAATGGCTTACTAGTTACAGTGCTGTCATTCTCATCTCATGATAACTGTACATGATAATGTACATCATGTGCATCAATACATAGAGAAGAGCTACCTCTAATTACATATACTGCCTATATTATAGCTCCTGTACTATACCAATACTTACTTTACAGGTTCTTTGATTGTATGTTTTAATAGAAGTTTTGCACAATAAGATCCTTACTTTTTTTGCCATACATTGCATAATTTTGTTGCAGTCATTTTTTCAGTTGTCTTTTGCTAAATTTCTACTGTTAAAGTATGTGTGGGTTGATTTCCTTACTTTTGATAAAATTTCCCCTCTAGATGCTTTTCAGTTATCTGAAATAAAGATGATTTATATCTGAAGTGCAAAAAAGTACTTCTATAAAGCAAATAATTCTGATTTGGAATGTGGCTTTAAGAAGCTATTTTCTCTGCAATAACACTACACTTATAGAGAATTCATGGCACAACTGGAATTTAAATCACATGCTTTCCTTTCTGAATTCCGTGTAAATTAATGCAGTACCAACAGCAAGCACATAAGAAACAAAATCTGACATCAGATCAGCTGAAAAATGGCTATATGGGAAATTTGTTATAATAATTTTTGGCCTAGGAATTTTGAGAGCTCCCTTTTAAAGCACTGCTTTCTTGGTTATATTACAGTCTGAATGATTATAATAAAATCCCTTCTAAATTTAAATGGCCCCTAGTACTTTCCTTTTTGTTTCTAACCCAGTATGCAATACTGCTGTGTGCTGTTGCACAGCTGCAACTTCCTGTCTCAGTGACTGTAGATTTTCAATGATGAGGAGATAATGATCTCATTATTCATCAACTCAGTGCTGTACCAGGTGAGGTGAATACAAAATATGTAAATTAGGTATAAGATATACATCTTGACTTCCATTCTCTTTGTTACATAGTCACTTTGGGCCTCCTCCTACTCTCAAAGGCAAAAAAGTACAGGTATCAGCAAAGTTATCAAGAGGAACCAACTGGGTGAGGTGATGAGTTTCTGTCCTTGCATGTAGTGCTGATTATGTCTCAAGGTGTTAGGAGAATACAGGGATCCAGGGAATCCAAACAGGTAATTTGTGCAGAGACTGAGAGTTGCTCCCATTCTACTGCCCTGCTATTTCTGTTTTTGAAGAGGTGGAATATAGGAAGTTTTCATACCTTTGGTCATGCATTTTTTCTGTTCTGCATATTTTTTGCTGTAGCCCCAAAAAATACTAACTTTTAGGAATGTTTTGTTTGCTTTGGGCCACAGACTACTAGTTTTTCACTTCTCTTGAAATGGGTGTATATGTATTATTGTATTTAATTGTAGCAGAATGCATGACTTTGTAGTAGTTATTAAGTAATACCAGTATTGACATTCAAACTTCTCCATCAGACACCGGACCCATGGCATGCTGTTTCAGGCTTCCCAGTTCTTGGTACTTCTGTATCTGTTAGCAATGATGTGAAGTTCAAGATGCACAGTGACTTTTATAGGACTTGGGGTGTCACTGCCTGCTGCCTCAGGTTACAGATTTGTAACATCTGCTGGCTGTTACAGGATTTTCATGTGCTTATAGTTTCTCAGCATAGTCCTTTTTACTTGAAATAGGATGTGAAATTCAGATGAACTCTTGAAGAAGAGTGTTGAGGATCAGCTTTCATTAACAGAGGCAGTTTGGACAGGGCTGACAGTAACTAGATACACTGCAGATATCTATGCTATTCAGGCTTCTTTTCAAATCTCTGCCAGTGGCAAACCAAACCTGCTGTTCTGGACTGCAGTTCTGAAACCAAGCCTAATATGAATACCTAGAAAGGTGACAGTACCTGGTGATCAGAGAGCTACGTAAGCCACAAACTAGTTCTGTTTCCTTCTTAGAAACAAATTCCTGGATACCAGTGGAGGGGTATTTTTAATGAGAGAAAAGTTATTCTCAAGTACTTTTTTTCCCTTGGGGTTCATCTGACTCTCTATTGCAAATCTGGGAGCCTTGTTGTAAGAAGCACATTTTAAATTGCAGTATTACTGGCCAAGTAGATTGTTACTAAAAGAAAAAAAGTCGAGTAGTCTGGCAAAAATTTTGTGTATGGATGGATACTGTGAGTTGTAACACAGGAAGAGAGTGCTGATGCAAGGAAAAGTTAATTGCTGGTAAAATGCACTTGCAAACCCTTTTTTCCCTTTAGGGGAAAGAAATGTCAAAAGGAAGCAAGTGTGTTCCTCTTCTAGAAGCAGCAACATAGGCAGATGTTCCTTAATGACTCTGTGCAGCAGTTCAAAATGTTGCACGTTCTGAGTGCCTATCACCAGCAGTCACTGGGAGGTTTAGCCCCTCAGCTTAGTCAGCAAGGTAGAAAATATGACCATTATTTAATAAGCTTCAGTGGAAAATCAGCCAGAAAAGCAAAACCCTCTTTCCTTCATTGTTTAAGGGAGGGATGGCTGACTTCTGAACTAATATGCTCATATTTAGTTCTGTTAGCTTCACTCTGTGGGTGGAAATTTACTGAAGAATTAGCAAGTGGCCTGGCACGTGTGTGAGGGTGTAGACTGTTTGCACCACTTCAGTGTCTTGCAGCAGGGCTGTATATTAGATCTTTTAACTTTTCCTGCTTTATTTGACATAAACTATCAGACATTTCTTGGTTTTAGACTTGATCAAATTTTAATGGTTTATTCTGGAAACACCTAACAGCTGGGCAACTCTAACAGAGCGCTTCTGTGGTCTACTCATATTTCTGTTGAAAAATGTTGCCTTTTTCACATAATTTAAGTTTATTGACCTTTTTTGCTGTGCTGTGTTATCAGTACTCAGTAACCAGTGCTTATGGTGGTTCAGCTGCTTTGCAGTTAGTTATTATGCTACCAGAGCTCTCCTGTGTGCTTGAGGCTTTTTGATCTCAGCTCTCTAGAGACGTATTCAATATTCTACAAAAATGAAGCAAAATAGAATAGAATAAAATCTAGGATCATGCTTTTGGAGCAACAGTATTTTTCCTTTGGGCAATGAATATAAAAATTATTTCCGTGTAGGCAAATAGAGAGAATCTCTTTATAAAACTGCTTGAATTATGTGCTAACAAGACCAACAAAATCAGCCATCCATATCCCCAAGTACTTTCTGATGTATTTGTTTTCATTATTTTTGTGTACAATTTGCTATCAGTATATAATATTTTTGCCTATGAGCTGACAAGAATGTGCAGGCTAAGATTTCTTAACTTGTCATTACAATGTTTTTCCTTACAGAAAATTCCTCCCTAAAAAGGAACTTCTGGATTATTAAATGCATGTGCAATGTCATAAAATTGTGTTGATGAGCTAGTCAAAAGAAGCATTAAAGCCATACTTCTATTAGGAAAAAGCCTAGTATCTTATCTGGATAGCTAGAAATTATTATTCAAATTAATTCAAGGGATAAGAATGACATCTACGTATGGAATTACTTTCTTACCATACAAATTTGGCACGAATTATATCAAGTTTGCAGAAAATCTGATGGTCTTATTAACTGACAACTCAAGACTACTTTGTAATGGAGAGTACATAATGAATTCAAGTCTCTTTGTCAATGAATACTAGTTAATGTTTATATACAACATGTTTTGCATATTATTAATATGCAAATTACAGGCAATAGGTAATGATATCTAATGGTCCATTAATTGCACAAAAGAAAATTGCAAGCTTATAGCTTTTTCATGTTCTGTCTTTTTTTTTAATGGTGATATTCAAAAGTCCCTTTTTCAGTGACACTATAATAGTACCTCTCTCCTAATATTTTCTTTAACCAGTATTTACATGCCAATGTTTTACAATTGTGAACATTATACCCAAATTAGAAGTCAGTGCCAAGTCAGTTGAAGACATTCTCATGTAAATATTTTGAGCTATGTTTTTTAGGCTCTTGAACACTCCAGCATTGAATATTGTATATAAAATACTTTTTTTCCATAAAGTATCATGTTTCCCCCCCCCACCCCCAGCAGTCACATCATCATTACTTAAAATATTTTCTATGTTTTATTAAAACAGCTGTAACACTGAGGTAGAACTCCCTCTGTGCCACCTCTACAGTCATATTTTAAACACATTAAGTGTCTCACTGTTTTTCCTGCCCGTACACAGACTGTCTGTAGTCTGATTCTGAAAACTACTTAACCTGTGGTTTTAAGTAGGAACAGATAGGCATGTGAGTTTTGGGGGCTTTTTTTGGCTCGTGCTCAAAGCTGGCAGGAAGTCTGTGAATGTAGTTAGTGCAGTACCAAGTCTGAGCTAATTTATCCAACCCCCCAGTGGGCACAATAACTCAAACTTCCCTGTGCTGGTTCAAACTTGGCATTTTACTTTATGTATCTTCATTTGTCTTTCAAAGCTTGGAGACAGCAGAACACACACAACTCTGTTACTGAGGAAATACTGTCTTTATTTCATAAAGAAACTGCAAACTGTCTGCTTTCAAATAGGGTTGTTTTTTTTTGGTTTTTGTTGTTTTTTGTTGTTGTTGTTTTTTGTTTTGTTTTGTTGTTTTGTTGTTTTGTTTTTTTAAGTTAATGACCTGGGTGAAATTCTTCTGAAGGAAGATTATTTTTTTTTAATGTGGTTGTCATTCAGAACTTTGACTTGGTTTTTAGGCACTTAAAATAAACACAGTTTTAGCTTAGAACAGGTTGCTACCAGAGAAGCCTTCTGTTTCAATCATCTTTGGTAGCTACAGCATCTGGCTGTGACTATGCACTGACTGGTTGTAACTATATAACCCTTCTTAGAGGGTTATAGAAGAGCTTTAAATGTATCTTTAAATGTAAATATGACCCTGCAGTTGATTATCACTTTTTTCATTTAGCAAGAGAGAACTACTAGAATTTGACAACAAAGCTGTTAAGAACTGTAGCTTATAGTTTTACATGTTTTACAATGTTGAGATGTTTTTACTAAGATACTGATACGCCTTAGTATTTAATAAAAATAATGCATTTTCTGTAGACTACAGGACATAGCAATGGAACTCAATGCATTGCTGCTACCCTCTTTGCAGACTGCTTCACTTTTTCTGATGATAAATGGTGCTTAAACTTTCTTGGTTTTATGATCGTTGGTGCAATCCCAGAAGGTGTCCAGCACATGCTTAATAAGAGTATCTTCTGAAATGGGAATGTGAATAGTGGCTGTATTCAATCCAGCTCCATTTTACTGTTACTAATGTTTGTGTAAAAATGTCCTGGGAACATAAGTAGCAGTGAAGTGTTATAATGTATATTACTATGTAGCCCTTTAGCTTCATAACACTATGCTGACTTTGGTCCAGTGACGCTGCTTTGCAAATGAGGAGAGAAACTGAAGGAAAAATACCTTTTAAAAAACACCATGGTGTGGTCTGTCTGAGACAATAGCCTGATTCTGAGGGTGCCCAGAGAGTCACAGGAATAGGACATGCATCTGGTGTTCTTGTCTAAAGTTTCATTGCCTTCATTGGTCTGTGAGATTTTCCAGAGACTCGCAGAGTATCTTAATACTTCCTTGCCCTAACTAGATTTTTATTCAATACATTTTACAATCACTTCTTGAATCCCTGTGATCTTTTAGTTGATTTTGCTTACAGCAGCAAGCACTTAAATTTTGGTGCCTGTAGTAGCAGAAACTGGTATTATAGATTCATAGATACCTGAGGGTTCTGATGGTTTCTTTTATTAATTAGCAAAGTATCTAGAATGTATAAAGAAATCTTTTAAATTTTAAAAAATCCTCTCTAAGAATGCAAACTACAGGAGAGTAAGAATTTGATCCAATCTGTATAGTGCTTTAGTTTGAATTAGGAAGAAACAGGACTCATTTTATCTATGCTTATCACAGATCTACATAAAGGGCAAAACTTGCAATAAATATTATGTTTTAAATAAATTATAATATTTGTCTCTACAAAACCCTGTATTTGTTTGGGAAAAATCTCTTCCACCTCAAGCTGTAATTAAATCAACAGTTCTACAACTTATATTTGCAAGACTTCCAAATCCTACTATATTTAAAGTAAATACTTGGAAAAATGGGAATTAAGTGAGAGCCTACTTGACAAGTCTCTTTGGGTAATGTATTTATTGTAAAATTGGACAATGTTGCTTTGTTGTAATGTGCAAATCAGAAGGTATTTTGGATATAATAAAATTTCAGGTAAATATCTAGAGTAATTTGAAATTATTCTAGATATTTACCTGAAATTTTATGCTATATTTGGATATAGCATAAAATTTCAGGTAAATATCTAGAATAATTTAAAAAAAAAAACCAAACAAAACTTTTGAAAGCACTGAACATATGTCTGCAATTTAGACTCTTTAAAGTTCTTTAAAATTCTGGGATGTAATGAAATTTCACAAAATAGAGTATTATTTTGGCAAATGAGTTCTATCACCACTGTATTTAAATCTGATTGATAAAATGCATTAATTAATATTTTTGGAGCGTAGTTGAGATCAAACTTCTATGACTTTTAGATAGGTTTATATCCTAGAAGAGCTTGATATGTAACAAAAACCAGAGCTAAATTATCAGTGAGTTTCATGCAAATAAGGTCTGTTTTTTTGTTTCTTTTTTTCTATAAACACAGAATTGGTGACTTGACTTGTACTAAAAATTCACCTGGTCTACAGTGACAACAATGGACAGAGGACATAAATTTGTCAGACAGATCCTCTACTTCTTGCACATTATATATCTGACAAAGCTATTAGACATAGAGAAACAAATTTAGTAATTCTGGAGACATTTTTGGGGTTTATACAACACAGATTAGTCTTGTGACACTTATTGCAGTCAAGACACTTCCTGGACTCCCAATTCACTTTTTTGGTTCCACAGCATATTTTTTCTGTGCTGAAATTATTTGTGTCGTTTTTAGCACCTGTTCTGCTTGTGGAAATATTCTTGCAATATAGTTTTACCTTCCTAATTCTTAAATTGCCTGGCAATTATTCTTGTAGCTTATTAGAAACTGTAAAATACAAATGAGGGACAGCTGGATGTCTCTTTAGTAAAATTTAGGCCAGAGATCATTTTATGTTAGCTCACACTTGAGAGATTGGGTGCAATACATTAACCACTAAACTACCATTTTCTGTGTTCAGTATTACACTACACTAAGGAGAAGAATAAAAAGGTAAAAGATGGGACCAAATAAATGTACCTGTGTTATTTTCTCATATTAAATTTAAACTAAAGGGTGGCGTGGGGGGGAAACAAAGGCAGTGGCAGAAAGAGTAAAAAAACATGCCAAAATATATTAGAAACCTGTAGACATTTTATGCTTATGCTTTCTTGATATGTTTTAGTATTTCATTGTATTTTTTGGTCTGACTGTAGCATATGGTACATGTAAGAAAAGGGGTGATATATTCAAATTTGAAGAATGTAAGATCAACTTGCCCTCTTCTACTGTGAATTTCTAGATAAGGCAAGCCAGAGGCACATTCAGGAGGGTGAGACATTGCACCATGAGCTCCTGCCCAAGAGATACCAGATCATCTAAACACAGGTGGATTTCACACAGAGCCATTGGCTACTTTTGTGCTGCACCACCTCACTCTTCCAGGGTCTCAAGGGCTTTATTATCATGGATGAAAGGATATAGATTCATCCTGAAATAAAAGAACCTTCTGGAGTAAAATCCTTTTTTATTATCATAATTAGGATTCATTCTGGTGTAGGATACAAGCCATGCACCTCTTTGGGATGTTTGGAGTCATAATTTATTTTAAGCTTCTCTCATGCTACACAATACTACATATGTGTTTATATTATGAACAGTTGCTGCAAACATTTGGATGCATGAAATTACTCCTGTGCTTTCAGGGAACTACAGAGAATGCAAGGAGGGAGCTGAGACTTAGTTCTTTTGGTCCCAGGTCATACCTTAGAGCAGTATCATTTATCACTTACCACCTGATAAATCAGCATAGACGACAATGCATGAAATCAGCATAGATGACAATGGGATCAGCATTGTAGATAATCATAGCCTAGGCCTGTAACTTAATTAAAATACATTATTCTTCAGTGTTAGAGCATGAGAGACTAATTAGAGTATTAATTAATAAATTCTGGGAAGTGGGTTTATTTTCTAGAAAGCCTGTAGAGGTGTTGACAAAGGAGGCTAAGGGATAGAGGAGCCATTTGTTTAAATAACTGAAGTTATTTTTGATAATTTCTCTGTCCTTTGCTTTTAAAAAGACCATTTAAGGCAGGTGTGTTTATCAGTACCTCACTTTGCTCTGTTCAGCAAGTGAGTTCAAAGAAACAAATTCACCTGCTACTGAAGACAAGATGATGTTGTTACTAGTGAAAAGGAGATGATGCATGGAGTCACCTGACATCAGTGAGCCTCTAGCAAACTTCTTCCTTAGGAACAGAAGTTTGTCTCCTTCCCTGCTTTGTGTAGAGTGCTGCTGGGAGTCCCCTGTTTGGCACCTACATCCAGGGCCGTTTCTTGTTTTTTTGGGGGGTGGTTTGTGTTGTTTTGTTTTGTTTTGTTGGGGTTTTTTTTGGTTTTTTTGCTTTTAACTCTTTTTTTTTTTTTTTTTGTCAGGAAGGTTTTGTGTCTAGCTTGGGCCTGAAGGAGGAATATTTATGATCTTTTGCTTTCCTTTGATTCATCTTAGTATCATCACTCCACCTTCCATACCAAATTGTCTTATTCAGCTAGAAAAGCAACCTACTAGAACCATTTTTTTCATTATCTTAGTCAGGTTCCTCTAAAAATAGTATTTAATACTACTGTAGGAAGAGAGTAATTTTTGATTTGAATGCTCTAACTCTGTCTTCATTATTAAGGTGCAGTTGAATGTTTTCTTTTTCTATTTTTGTTTTGTTTGTTTGTTATTTTATATCACCATAAGGAAAATGAGAAAGGAAATGCTATTTAGATTTACAGCATTTGGAGGATATAATAGGACAAATAAGATGCATTCACATTCACTGCAGTGTTAATATTAAAGTGTATATGTGCAATAATTTTTTTACCAACCTGTCATACAACACTCAGGTGCTATAAATTCAGTACAGTGTTTCCCAATCCATTTGGCTTTGGAGAGCTGTGAGGAGGCAGAAGCCATTGGTATTATGGTAGTGACTCCAAGAGCAATGATGTGCTCTTTTCATTTGAAAGCTATTTTGCCTGTACTGTCAAATGATCAGTTTTAGAGCTGCTTTTTAAAAGCTGTTTATCAACACAGCTGTTAAGGGATTTATACCATATTAGTGTACACTCACAATGTACAGGTCTGAAATAGTTTTTCAGTATTTTTCCTTTCAGCACATAAAGCACCGGATTCATCTCATATAACTCCAGTCTTCAAAATGAGGTATCTGGAATAGGGAAATAGGAACTATATTCAGTAGGGAGTGAAAGACACATGGGAAGGGTTTAAATTCGTAAAGTAGAGAGCAGCAGCCGTCTCAAAAGTAAATCTTTTAAGAAGGTTAAGATATGGAGGAGTCAGTTTCAGCACTCAAGCTTGAAGATTAAATTTAAGAGCATGCAAATCAAAATGCTTCATTGTGGTTCTGGCCAGTATTGAACAGAAGTGTAGGATTCATAGATGAGGCAGGGAGGTTCTTCCATTGTTTCAGATAACTCATCTAAGGTGCTAGTGGTACTCTAATGCTTAGTGGAATTTGGGAGACCTGTGTGATTAAGTCAGATTTTAGAGGAATCCTGAACACAACATAGCATGAGACAGGCCATGGTGATTACTAGATAAATTTATCATTGAATGAAAGTCTGAGTCACAAAGGTTGGATGTTCATTTCTGTTTTACTGGTGAAATGAAATACAGAAATGTGATTATCAGCATTTGACCTAGTTAACTGAAGAGTTACCCAACCTAATTACTGGTCATTCAGTTTGGAAAATGTGGGCAACAGTAATCTTGGAGTTTGTATGTCTGTCTCCTGAATAGATAAGAACTGTTCATAGAATGATTTTAGTTAGTGAGATGAAGAAATCTGCTCAGTATATTGTAACTCTTTCCATTTCAAAGGAAAATGGTTAAAAATAACAGAGAGGAATGAATGGCTTGTAATCTAAGGCCCCAAAATATACCTATCTAAATGTAGACAAAAACTTCTTGTCTGATATTCTTCTGAAATATGATGCTGTTATTCTATTTTGTCAAATGTTTATCGAGAAATATATCCAGACTGGGTTTTGTATTTGTGACTTTTTAAGGCTTCTGTACCTAATTTATCACTGCCAGGGAGGAAGTTGACTATACACAAGATTTATTTGTGTACTTGCTTTCAGTTGGTTGACTGAAATTCAATGTGTTATTCATATACAGATAGCACAAAAAATGGTTGAACATAGATAAGCAAATTCAATAATTCTGAAGACACCTTCAGAATCTGGACTTACATAACACATTGCAGGCTTGTGACACTTATTGTGGTCAAGACACTTCCTGAACTGTCAATTGAGACTTGTCCTGATAAAGGCTTGAAGATTATAGGGCCACAAATCTAGCATAATTATAGAATTAATTGTGTAATTGTTTCTGTATTTATTTATTTATCTACTTAAGACTATGATTTTCTCAAACATTGTATAAGAATCTTTCGATTAACTTCTGTGGGCTTATGCCAGATATGAAAATATCTGTTAAAACTCATGTACAAATTCCAAACCTGTTTTTTTAAAGCAGTAATTTATCCCTAAAAAACCCTAACCAACTAAGCAAGTCAAAAACCTTCCTACATAATGTGTTGTTCTTCTTGACATAGATAACTGTGTCCAGTAGAAACTGGATTAGCCCCCATATGTCCTAGTGGAGGTCTGAAAAGACAAGCGTGTGTCTTTTCAGGGCAGTTATTCTGTTGTGCAATTATATGTAGCTGTAAATTTAACCTGGGCATTTACTCTTCATTTCAAGCTACTGTGGGCTTCTAATAGTGTTTTCTTTTTGAAGCAACAGTAGGGTGCTTGTACAACAGCTTCTGTGAGAGATATTTGGTGTATGTTATGGTAACAGATGAAGCATGCTTAGGGTAATATGGTCTCACAGTCATGAGAATTATTATTCTGCATTTTATAAAAGAAAATAAAGCATTAAAGGGTTTAAATCAGTTGTTTGGAAAAATTACTTATCATCATCAGAGATTTGCTTGAATCTGCTAATAGCTGTTTTGAGATTTATAGTTGTTACTGAAATCATGGGGAAAGGCCCTGAAACACATTGCCTGAACACTTCTCAGAATCAAGTCAAAAGATGCTTACAGGTGGGTAATACCTACCCTGAAATGCTGACCAAACTGACTTGTCAGGGATGTGATTCCAGGAGTGCATCTTCCATGGTGTTTTGACTGAAGTCAGGGGTGCAAAATTTACTCTGCTTTTCATAATTTAATTTACATCAAGAAGTGTTTTTGGTCCTCATGAACTGCATGTCAGGACCTCAGGTTTCACTGTTCAGATTTGTCACTACTGGTCCCCATCATTTTGTCATGCTAAAGGCAATGTGGCTTTTAATAGTCCTGCTGCACTGAAGGTCAGATGAACTGGACTTCAAATAAGGAGTCAGCTAGCGAAGGGACCCAACTTCCTTCTTTGTATTAGAGATCAAACTAGTGACATGAAGTGACAACTTGCCTAGAATAAAAAAGAAATTTCTGACAAAAAGTAAAAAAAAAATACTGTTTGTCACCTTTTTTATAAGGTTTTTCAGTTTATAATTGTTCCTTCTGTTCCTAGTTGGGGAAAAAAAAAAAAAAAAACAAACGAAACAACACAAAGAGCCAGCACCACCAAAAAAATATTAATCTATAGCAGTAATTCTCTTTTAGTGTTTAACACCTTGATAAATACTGTATCTGGATTAATGGCTATTGTTCACAAGATAATTTACTTTTCTATTTTTCTTGTTTGATAGGTGATATATGCCCTGAACACTAAGAATGATGAACATGAGGACAGTATACAGGCTTTGAGAGAGGCTCATGAAGAAGAAATTCAGAATATTCTTGCTGAGACAAGAGAAACAGTTCTCCAGTGTAAAAGCAAAGTTGAAGAAGAACAGTTACTGAGAAAGCACATTCAGGCCCTTGAAATTGCAGTAGCACAACACAAGAGATTGAAGGAAGAAGCCTTAGCAGAGTTAATACTGTGTAAAAAGCAAGCAGAAGAGAAGGAGTCAAGAACAGAAGTGAAACAAGCACCAACGGGCCTTTCTACAGACACAGCAGAGACCACTGCAGGCTTTGGAAACAAACTTCCACATTTAAATCAGGAGTTTGATGGACTGCTAAATGAATTCAAAGCATTTAGAGGAGAAAATCTAGATAAAAAAGTAAATTTAGATGAAAAATGTAGTGTGGAAAAGCACGCTGTAATGAATGAGATGGAAAACCTGAAGAGTGAGAACCAGAAAATATCTGAAGAATATACTCAGAAAACAAGAAAACTGCAAGCCCCTTGTGAGACAGAAAAAGAGACTTTGAAAAAAGCCATGCAGCAATCTGTGATAGAAACAAACTGTCAACAAGGAGAGACAGAGCAAAAGAAGAGCTCAGAGACTGAGGAAGGTTTGCTGCAGCAGGTAAAGAAGCTGGAAGCAGACCTAGAGGAGAAAAGCCAGAAGATAAATGAGAGGAAGAAGCATTCCCAGAAGCTGAAGGAGCGAATACAGGTAGAGTATGAGACTGTAATCTGCCTGAGAAAATGAAAATTATCAATTCTTTAAAATATGGGAGAGGAGGGTCTTTTAAAGATCATGTTGATTCAAATGCTTTTTAAGTGGTAAAGCAGTTTTAGAGGCTTAGAATGGAAATACGAGTGATATAATGCTGGCAGCTTTAAAGAAAGAGCTAAGATGATTAGTAACTCATTAGGAGAGCACTTTGAACACTATAATTTGTATTCCTTGAGGGAGGAATGAAGTAAAATTTATCTGTTGGCTGAAGAGAGTTTTACCTTTTCTGCCCAGGAATGTGATGAGAACAGCAAGCAGGCCCTACTGCTACCAACGAGTGTTTACAGAGTACATTCTCCTTTTTCCTTGTGGTTGCCAATAGCTCTGTGCATGGATGTAAAGAGGGTTAGATATGAGACCTGAGCTGGCAGTTTAGGAATCAAGTTTTTTGTATGACTCTTGCAGCACTGGCTTGTACCAAGTGCCATTTAATGAAGTGTCCTTTACACCTGTGAAGTTTTGTGTGCTGAGCCATGAGACTCTTTGGCCATTGGTTCTCACCTTGCACTTGCCCACCCTCACTGCTGTGTATCTCATACATTTGCAGCAGAGCTCAGCAGATCCTTCCTGGTTGCATCATGTGTCAGATGCAGTTTCAGAGGTTGGCATGTCATGGGAAATCTGCCAAACAGCTGCTTTTGGTACATAGGGTCAGAGTGCAGGAGAGATGCTGATGCACAGTGCTGAAATTGAAGCACCCAGCCACGCTCTGTGCTCAACAGTTCAACTTCCTTCTGATACTTTTGGTCCTTTACATGACATAAACTCACCTACCAGACGTGCCCCCAGCCTTAGGACAGATATCTTGTATATTAGGTAAGAAAACACCTTGAAGGTCTAGACTTAGAGTATTAAATAATAACAAAAATTGTTCCCTAATGGGAAAGATTTTCTTCCTTTGGAGGAAGAGAGCCCCAGAATTCTGCAGGGAGCAGGCTCAGCCCAGTCAGCTGTGTTCTTCCAAGGCAGCTCTTAACTGCTTTCACCATCTGCCCTCATATCTTGCTTGCCACTATCATTTTGCTGATGATGCAGAGTTCTGAGCTACTTCTTTGAGGATGTTCTTAGAGGGAGTTCAGCCTTCAATACAGTCCCTGCCTCTTTATTTTACAAGATCAGAGGATGAATTGAATGCACCTTCCCCAACATTATTCAGATTTCATTGTCTCAGTGTGTAGATCTGTAGCAGAACAACCTCTGTCTTTTACAGAAAAGTGGAGAGGATACAGTGAATAGCAGAGATGCAGATAAACCCTTTTTTTAAATTGAGCCAATCTGTAATATCTGTTTCAATACTAAAAAGTATCCTGGCTCTGTAGAAGTTGGAAGCATTAGAGGGGAAGAGAGAAAGGAACATTTTGGGGTTTTTTTGTGGGTACTTTAGGTGACATTCAGGGAAAATTAAGAAGAAACACATGAAAATTTATGCACATGGTTTACTCTTCTGATTTATTGTATAAGAAATGCAGTAATTTAGGAACAAATAATGTAAAATATGACATTATTTGTGGTAGTGGATGAGGAATTACATTATTTGTGGAAGTGGAAGTAAGAGGATGGTGTCATTAGCAACTTATTTTCTAAATTCAGTATCAGCTGGATAAAACTGAAATATTTACTGAAGGACATATGCTCAACTCGTACATTTCAAATCCTCTAAGTCTGTGGAATGAGGCTGATTTACATACCACTGGAGCATATTGCCTTGAATCTTTGAAGAGATACCTTCAGACTAGGATAAATCTGGAAAGAGGAAAAGAGTTAGACATGATGTTGTTTTCTGTTTCTTTACAGTTTGAACAAAAAAAAAATTCTCCTTTCTAAATTGACTGTTTCTTATGCCACCATTAAATATGTTTTTTCAGACTTCTATGGACGATGGCAGACAGGGAAGTAGAAACATCTTTTTAATCAGAAATACCTTTGAGCATTAGTAAATACTAGTAGGAAAAGCATTAAAAGGCCTGAAAGGGGAAAGGACTGTTGATTCAACAAGATGAATTTTCCTGTTTTCTCCATAGTGTATGCCAAGAAGTTTGAGACTTTTAGATGAAAGGCATTACATTAGTACCCATTTATTATTACTGCTGTAGAAGGGAGAATACACAGGTTGACAAATCATTAAGTCTGATCTCTTCGGTCTAGTTTTGGAAGAATTCTGGCATATATGCCAGAGGTGAAAGTAACAAGCTTATCTTGAAGTTTTGAGCTACAAAGAGTGTTAAATACTGTTAATAATTGTTAGTTTTAACCCTGAGGTTTTACTTGACATTCATACAGGAAAAAATGGCAATTTTAGCTGAGTGAGTATTACAGTATTATGCTAGACATCTGAAACTGCAACTAGAACCTCCTGAAATAGAACATTCAGTGTAGTTCAAATTTTTTCCATTGTTTATGGAAAGACAACTCCCAGCAAAGTCTGTAGGACACCATTTTTTCCTGCGTTTAGGCATCTGTATAATGGATTATGTTACAAACTGTTGTATTTCAGCAACTGAAAAAAACCCTAATTAATATTTGTTAACATTTGGCAGAAGTTGTCATGAAATTATTAGAAGTGTAACCTATTTCAAGTTTAGGATAATCTCAGACGTCTTTTAGTTGGTAACTATTGATGGGTATTCACTTTACAATGATGCCAACTATGTATGAGGGAAGGGCTCCACATCACAAATATTCTGGCAGCAGAGACAGTTTAAGGGTATGGAAGAGCAAAAAAAAAGTATTTAGACCAGTTCTGTAGGTGATTTATATCATGGAACACCAAGAGAGAAAATGACCATTTATTTCTTATTACAAGAAAATTACATGTGTAATGAACATGAAAGTAATGTCATGCATATTTTAGGATTTGGAAGTGTAGCTTAAGCGAACACAGCAAGAAATTCTGGGATCAAAATGTATAGTGAAAAAAGAGGAAGATCTAAGTGTAGTCAAAGAGAGAAATTCACATCAAGAAAAGGAAATCCTGCATAAAGCAGGTAAGATGCTCATTAATGTCATTCTAAAGTGTTTCCCATGTTAGTAGTCACTGATATTGGAAATTCTGCAAGTTATTTATGCTACTTGAAATGTAAATTTTGGTACCACAGAAGATATGGAAGCTATATTGAGTTCCTAAAGTAAAGCTGTTAAAAAAAGTAGGTGAACTGAAACATCAAATAACACAGCTGCAGCAAACGATTTGTACCAAAGAGAGTCAGAAAAAGAGCAACTCTGAAGATGTGCACGAGCATTAACAGGTGATTTGCTCTCAAATAGTCAAAGACATGCCATACCAAAAGTACTGAAATCAACGTAGGGTTTTTTTATGATTGATGGCTTTATTGTACAAGAGCCAATCCTGTAAGATTCCCAGATCTCTGAGCTCATTCAGTGGAGCACTGACTTGTGTTTATAACCTCAAGTGCCTGAGTTCCTGCAAAGACAGCAAAGGAGTTCTTGGTCTAGACCAGGGCATAGTGTTCAACTGCTCCTGTAACCAAGTCCTTAAAGAGAATAATGTCTAGGGCAGACTTTCTCTGCTGAGGTCAAGCTGGAATACTGATTTATTTATTTTTAAATATAGAAAATGGCTATTCTGAAAAGCTGTGCAGAAATGATAGCAGGAATAAACTCAGTAAAATGAGGAATGTGTGTATCCTGAGAGTACCCTCTGCACAATATCTCCCCTTAAGCAACTGTTCAGCCCTGAATCTTTTCTACACTTTTTAGTTCTCTTTAACTATTGTTAAGATACCATTTAGGAAAATCAGAGTTGGCATCACAGTCAGCAAATCGTCTACTGTACTTTTTCACAGGACTAAGGATGTCCTTGAGGGAGCCTGCATGGTTGGAAGTGAGTTACACACCCAAGCTCAAGCCAGAACAGCAAAAAACCCCAAATCATTCCCAGACTGCAGAAAAGGCTTACCATCCTGAATCAGTGCAGTTCTACATTTTAAACTAAAATAAAGCCAATATTTTTCAATGGAGTATTACCACCTAAATAGCATTTTCACTACAAAATAGACTACTGTGATCCCAGAGTTCTACCCTGGGGATGTTTTTTGTACAATTTATCTAGTGCATTTTATAGGCTATGGAAACTGTAGCTGTTTACAAGGAGGGTATGAATAAAAGAGAGAACTTTCGTTGTAAAATCAAGCATCAGTCCTATAAGGAAAAGATTTATCTGAAGGAATAGCTGTTAAAAGGAATGGTAGATCATGTAATGAAGGCTACAAAGAAAATCAGGCCAGTCTAAAACTTCATGGAATCTGAAAAAAAAAAAAAAAAGCAGAAGGTAGGAATGTTCTTCTATTTATAGATGCTTTAATTCATCTGGTTTTAATCTTATTGGTCACAGCAACATCATTTGAATTATGCTCACTGTAGGCACTTTGAATTAACATAAAATGCCAGGATTTTCTTGCTACAGAAAAAAATCAGTAAAAGAAAAAAAAAGGTCAGACCGATTTATTTCTGTGAAAAGCTCCAAAGACAGGTGAATTTATCCTTGATGGGATAAATGGCCTTCTTAGCAATACTTATTCTTGCATTCTTTGCATGTGGCAGTTGGAGTGTTTTAAAGCAGATCCTTCCTGAAGAAGAATGTATTGTGGGTGTTGTTCCAATTTCTGAGTTAAATTTTCATGGATTGCTGCTGTGAAACACTCAGATAAATTTATTTAATCAGAATTTTGCATTGGTTAGGCAGAGGATCTAATTCTGCAGTGTTGGTAAATTAATTCAGAGTGCATGTGTTACCAATGAAATTACAACTATTTACAATGTATGCATACATACATGTATATATATATATGCCCCTATTTAACTTTAGTCAGAAAGAAGGCTCATCTTCTTGTAGATCCAAATAGCTTACCTGAGCAATACCTTTGATCAGTGTGTTTTAAGTGGGTAAGCTGTTATTTTTGTTGTTGATATGCATTGGCAGCAATTGGCTTAAGAGATTCATCAAAGAATTTCACTTTCATCAGAGCTGCTGTCTGTGACTGAATCCTTTGGCTTTAGGAAATCTGCAGTCTCTAATGTTTTTGTGCAGTAGGAATCTAAACGTGAGCTGAATTCTATTCAAAGGAAGGAGAACCTTGAAACGTGTGTTTAGTTTTAAGCATGTGCTTTAATGATTAGTGGAGCTCACAAGTCAGTGCATGCCTGTGATTTGCCAAATTTGAGGGGGAAGTTAGTTTCTGACTCCTGATGGAATTCGGTGTTCATCAAAAATCTTCTAGACAGAAAAAGGTTAATTTCAGCAGTTTGTAGAATGGGACAATAAGGCTACTGGTCAAGTGGTTTTTAGACCCTTCTTGGTGCTAAGAATGAACTTCTACCCATTTTCTGCAGTTAACACTGCTATATGTTACAGCAGTGAATTCAGTGTTTACTTGAGAATAATTAAACACTTGCTGACAAGTTGTGAAGTCATAAAAAGCAAGCTGCTGCTGTCCCTAAATGTTGAGCTTCATAGAGCCTGCCCAGTCTTGGAGACTAGGAATTGTGTTTAGTGCTTGCCAAAAGAATTAATGTCCATGAAACTGCTGGAGTTGATACATTTATACAATCTTATTTCTTAAAATTGAACCTGGGTGAGTAAATTGTTTTATCTGCTTGTGGAACGGCTCGCTTTTGATCAGAATCTGAAGATGCAGTGCTTCAAGGTACATAGTTACACTAGTGAAGCCTCATGGAAATGACTTTGCCTTTTATATAGTGCATTCCACTTATTATTAGCTTGTACATGTATTCTTAAAATTATGCCAGGCTGGAGCTCTTCATGTGAGTCAGACTGAATTTAAGTATCAAACACTTCATACTTTAGAAAAAAAGGCATGCTAGTAGACATTTATTTTTAATAGGAAATAAATATTATTACTTATAATAATAGCTTCTTAGAGATTAATATTAATTTAATCAGAAAAATATTGAGTTAGTAAAACAAATAAAATTACAATTTTTTTTCATTATTGATGCTGTTTATATTCTCTTATTCAACTGAGGCCTGTAACAGCTGTTAAGGAAGTGTTATATCTATTTCTCTAGATAGAAAAATTAAGATATAGAGAAGAAAGTCAGTTGACATAGTTGAAGTGGAAATGTTGCACCTGATCTTCACGTTTTAATCAAAAATACAGTTACATCTTCTCCTTACTGTACAGACAAAACTAAAGCTAATTCCTCCCTTGCAATATTCATGTATCTGTTTAATTTCATCCTTAATTGTGACCTAAGTTTCACACAGGGGTGTGTGAGAAGGAGCTGTACAGGATGGGGGAGGTGTTAAGTAGTTATTTTTTTCTGTTTCCTTCATTTGTAGTGCCTGTAGACACCATAGAATGTTTTTTGAGTTAGCAAATTTGCACAAATAGGAAGAGCAAGCGCACTAATGAATTTGTAGTGGGTATCACTCCAGGAAGTTTCTAGAAATTGCACATTCAGTCTTTCTACAATAAGTAATTGCTAACACTTGCTACAAAAAATTGCTACAAGCTCTTGGTCACTGTCATGTAACTGATGCTCTCATTGATTTTTTAAACTATTTCCAGCGACATGGCGATTTTATAATCCTAATTTTTTTATTGTTATTTTATTTTATTTTTACTTCCTCACCATGATTATCTTTATGGATGCTGTCAGATATTGCTTCCTTTAGTTCTCTTTTCCACTAATTGCCCATTAGTCATCCTGTTACTTATAAGGCCAAGGTATATTTACAATTTTTCAGATCTTGTGGGTGACTCTTGCATACTAAATTATTTTTGAACATTATCACCACTCAAGGCAGAACAGTCTGACTCTTCATTCTGTACAGTTTTACACCTTAGGGCAGCTTTCAGTAGAAGATTAGGATAATGTGAACTGTATTGTCTCACACTAATATTGTAAAGAACCAAACCAAACTGTTTATGTATTCTAAATTAAATAACACGACATTAAATGGCAGTGGCATGTACTATTGTGTACACTGCTGTATTACTAGGTTAATGTAGAAGAAATGTGTTCTTTCCCATGCTCTATGTTTTGTCCCATCTATTGCATACTCTTGTCTTTTCTTCTTTTTTTTTTTTTTT
>VZRH01004430.1:711455-729483 GCA_013397555.1 Urocynchramus pylzowi
AAAAAAAAAAAAAGAAAAGGAGCAAGTATTTAACTAAGAATGTAGTTAATTGTGAACATGGCATCTTTCAGTGGTTCTGTTAAGGATGTGTGTCTTGTGTGTCTTCTTGTTTTTATTGCCTCACCTTGCACTTGGTAGATCTGGATGGCATATTTTTATTTTAAGAGGTATTTGAACGAATCTAGGCTGATCATTTGGCAAAAGTTAGATATTTGAAAACTGATTAACAGATACTTAACTTCTTTGGTTTTTTCTCTCTGAGGAACTTCAGTTCTCCAGATTTTTGAGTTATGTGAATGATGTTCAGTATTTTATAACAGAAACACTCTCTTCAAGAAATAGTTAAAAATGTATGTAGCTATTATACAGTTAAAAAATCCCCAAACCTTACCACTGTATTTCAGGGCAAAATCTAGCCTTCTCAGCTATCTCCTAGTGGAGATTTAGTTGTCCTGTAAATTATGTGCAAGAGAATTCTTTCCTTGGGGGCAGATGGTGCTGACTGCTGACAAAAACAACCTGGGACACAGGCTTAGATCCTGTTTGGCAATTCCCACTTCTTTAAGATACAAACATGCTGTGTCATGCCAGATGACTGCCAAGGCAAATGGGATTTCTGTTTTAAAGGGAAACAAACAGAAGGTTTGAGAGTAGCTTTGCTGCTACTCACTTAATTCTTTTAAATCAGTCAATCATAAGTTAAGCCCTATTTGCTATCATAGGTTAAAAATATCCTGAATGATAGAAAATCAGGGACTGTGTAATAGGATTGATTATGAATGCCAGGTAGTGCAGATAAATCTTGCAGTTTCAAATAGAACTTTTACCCAACATTTTTAATGCATAAATTGTATTTTGTGTTTTTAAGAGTGAATTGCAGCTGCCATTCTCTGATTTTCAAGACTGTATATCCTTGAAGCATCCTTTTGTTTAATTTTTTTGGGCTGTCAAGTTAAGAACTGTGTTCAAATGTTTCTGCATAGCTGTTAAGCTCTGCTTCATGCTTTTCTTCATGTTACAATCAGTACTGCTAGTCCAGTTACCTGGCTGGCACAGATCCTACTAAAACTGTAGCTGGCACCTTTTGGCCTCATCCATTCATGTGAGCACAGAACCATTCATGGGATGATGAGTTTTTCTGGGAAAAGTATTACATGTTGATAAGATTGTAAGTAGGTTGGTGATGCTAATGCTTATTTGTTTGCACAGGACACATGGCAATGAACCACCACAAACCAAAGATGACCAAAAACAAGACCCTCAGCATCAAGAATGGTTTACTAAGTACTTTTCATTTTAAAGCAAACTATTTCCATACTTCTCAGAATTACTATAAAAGTCATTCCTGTTTTCTTTTTAGGAATAATAATCCAATAGATGACTTAAGGGAAGAAAAAAAAGTAATTTCTAAGTCAGGAAATATCTGGACTCTCTTACATCTAGTAACTGTGGAGTTACAGGCATGAATTTCAGGAAAATGCATTTTTTTTAACAACTACTGTAAAAAATGAAGGAAAAGTTTGAATACAGTTATGTGAAAAGACTTTTTAATTAAGCGACTGTATCACTCCACAATTTCATTAAATACGGAATTTTGACTGATATGTTCTGTCAATTTGGCACCAGCTGAAAAAATATCTTCCTTTTGTACATTTATATGCTTGCTTCATCAGCTGTTTAAAGTAAGTTCTGCATATAATAATGTAATTTTAAAAGTTTATAATGCTTTTTGTTAAATTAATTTAAAGCTGCACAGCATATAGTGTACCTTCAAAAACAGCATGTTTGTAGCTGGCTGGTTTAGAAATAGTTTCTGGTTTGCTTCATAAACTGTTTCGTATAGTCAGCTATTTGCTATGTAATATTCCATTGAACTTCAATATATGTATCAGCCTGACAAATTAGGATATGTAAGTATGAACATTAAAGCTTGTAAATTATCCAATTTCTGTGTTTTTCAAAAGAGTTGTATGTTACGGTGAGGTAAGTCAGACTTGTACACTAAGTTTGAGTGATGGCAACTGCACCCTTGTACCTTTTAACTCCATACTAATTTTTATGCCCACATAAAAGCAAAGTGGGGCAATGACTACATTTATCAGATCATGCTAATTCATTGCTGGCAGGAAAGTACCCATGAAGAAGTTGACTCTTGGGTAATTAACCCATCAAGTGTAAAAGGCAGGAAAATGTGCAACCAGAAGCCTGCTATTTAAGACAGGACAGTTCCTCTTCAAGTGCTTTGAGTCCCCACTTAATTTCAACCAACAGGGCCCAGCTACCTAAAAAAATGTTATACATGCAAAGAGGTGTACCTCCAGCCTGACCTCTTCTCACACCCAACAGCCAGCAAGAGCTACACCAACAGATGCAATCACTTCATACAAAACAGCCACTGCATCTCAGTGGTGGTGCAAAGGTGGAAGGAAGGGCAGAACACTTCTACCTGCCAACACTTTTCATCCCAGTTATCTAGTATTTTTTCCAAGAGGAACTGCTTGGTTGGAAAAGTGACTTTGGCAGTAGATTTGGCAAAAAGGCACTTTTCATAATTGTAATCAAGAAAGAGATGAAATTGGTACAGTAACACTGATGGGTACCTTGGCATCTGTGAGGATGGAAATGTACAGCGCTGTTTTGCTGTTTTCATTACTTTTCATCCACGCTGCCCCGAGAACACTAGAAATTTCAATACACAATTAGCAATTCTTATTTCCAGGGTTACAACAATTAATTATTCAACTCTGCCCCCAGAAAAGTATATGCAGAAAAATGGTTATATGGATGAATTAAGTTTGTTGCTTAGTAATACACAGGACTCTTTTGCTATTTCTACCTCCAAAAGCTTTTTTGGCTACATTTAACTCACTAAACAGAGCACTACAATAGAAGGTAATTCTGTACACTGGTCAGTGGTGGTGATCCTACCTCCACAATGAGTGGTCTGTATTTTGGGGTAGGTATTTTGGAACACCTCTTCAGGAGCCTGAGAGTCAGAACATCAGTAACATGAGGCCTGCATTACATATCCCACTCTTTTGTGTTTTTCCATTTCAATTCATCCCATAGAACCAAATTTGAATATCCCAAGACACCTTCCGTTAGGTGAGCCAGTACATTACGATGGAGTAACAATTCACTTCCAGAAAAAGTGATCTGACCTACATACAGACAATTCTAAGAGTGTTTCTGTACTGGTACTCATGGATAATTACTGGATCACATTTAAATATTCCAGAAAAATCAAACACTAATCTTTGCAAATATTTTGATCATACCAAAAAGACAGAGGAGAAAGCAAAGGCCACCCTCTCTAGAAGGAACAGGATGCATTCTGGGAGACCCACTTCTACCAGAAAGCAACCTGAACAGGAACTCTGAATGTTTTCCATTAAAACATAAAACCAATCCATATTTCTGTAATAAAAGAAAAGAAGAAAATAAGAAAATTTATTTGGCTTAATTGTTTTAACTATATTTGCAGTACAAATTACATTATACAAAAAGCATACAAAGAACACCATTGCTTTTAAAATATTGAGCTGTGTAAAACTGAAGATTATGTTTGCTTCATTGGAGCAGGAATATTTGCAGATGCTTGTTCTAGGTAAGCTAATGGACCTTGAGGCATTTCTGCAGGTTTTTTGTGCTGTACACTGATGTCTTCCAGGACCTGTTGCCAGTGCCGCAGTTTACTCAAATGCTTCTGAATTAATGCTTCTTTTCTCTGCAATTCATTTCTTAATTCTGATACATCCTATGGATGAAAAATTGTGTATTAGTAAATAGACAGTATTCAAAAAGATAACCACCCCACATAAAGAGCATGTAACTTTTTTAGACCTTGAGTTTTCAAGCTGAACTTACAGTGTAAAAATGGGAAAGTGTCTAAATACAGAGGGAAAGCATTGTGAATGCACTACTGCCATTCACCTAAGTCACATATTTCAGAGATCACCATCCCCAGCAAAATCTAACTAGTCTGTCTCTTCCAATGAATTATCAGCTGTGTTCCAGTACTCCACACAGCAGCAACTATCCAGCTTCTCTAGGTTCATGATGAGAGTTATGATGACATTCAAGTTCTACCAATTTAAGGTACAGCATCATGTTGCGAAACACAAAATTATGAACACAGTGATGAAAGTACATAGCTTATCTGATCTAGCACAGGACAGATAAATTAACATACCTCTTTAATTACTTGTTCTGGTTTCTGGACTGATAGCTGCAGTCTTTTTTGTAGAAAAAAGCATTCAGTTTGTCTTGCAACATCCAGAAACTTTTGGATGCACTGATCAACACCTAAACATATAATAACAGTATTGAATAAACAGCTTCCAAAAAAATAAGATTTCAGGCTGCTAATGGTAGTGGTCTACTAAAAACACTTTTCACCTTCTAGAACGAAAATCTTCAGACTATCTAAAATAATATATTTATATACCAGTAAGTCCTATCTAAAATAATGTATTTATATACCAGTAAGTGTAACACACTGCTTTGCAAACACACAAATTATTTTAGAAATGCAGGACAACACTTCTTCCCACATTTTATTTTATTTTACAAGGAGTAATAAAATAATTCATGGAACTTGGTTGCATGCCTAAGCAACAAGCTCAGTGTAGGGTTCTAAAATAAGCACTTATTGAGGAGAATGTTGTGCCCTCATAAACTACACACTACTGTTCTGGCAATATAAGCTGCTCTGTACCAGCACATGAATATGATGAAATATCCAGAAAGAAGTTTTGAAAAGCATTTATGCCGATTTTGAAACGCTGTTTGAATGAAGTTTCAGAAAATTTTCAGGGACACCTGCACTTCTTCTAAGGAGTAGTCAAGGGCCACTTTTCAAGCTCCTGTTCATACCAATATTCATTCCACCTCCACGGCGGTGCGTCACTCAAGCCCTAAAGCAGCGCTACTGATCTGCCTGGCCTGGCCTTTCCCATTTCCTGTTACTGCTTCCTTCAGCTTCCGAACGCATCGCATCACCTCCCCGGGGCTCGAAACGCGTTTCACTGCCCGCCAACCCAGCCCCAGGAGACAACTGGCACACCCCGACCGTGCCACCAGACCCCGGGCACTCCCGGGCCGGCTTCTTTCCTGCCCCTGCTGCTCCCAGCAGCGTTCCACCGGGAGGGGCGACGCCCTGCTCCTGCCCCGGGCTCACCGGTGCGGATCTCCTCCTGGTCCGTGCCGTTCACGTAGTCCTGGCTCACCAGCGAGGCGAAGCAGGCCTGCGGATAGGGAAGCACCGCGCTGAGCGGCTGCGGGGGGCCGGCGCAGGCAGGGCAGCGCCCGCCCGCGGCTGCCCCCCCTCACCTCGAAGGACGCTTCCAGCTCGTCCACCAGCGTGTTGTTGGGGTTGCGCGGCCCCGCGGGCGGCGGGATAAGGCCGGGCGGGCCGGGCGGCCCCANCCGGCGCGGCCCCGCCCGCTGAGGGCCGGAGCCTCGGGCCACCACGGCGTGTGGGTGAGCGCATTGCCCCTCGTCCTGCCACTGGGCACCACCGAAAAGCGCCTGGCACCATTCTCTTGGCACCTGTCTGAGAGATATTTTAATGTATTGATGAGATCCCTTCTTAGACTTCTCCAGACTAAACCGACCCAGCTCCTACAGTCTCGCCTCATGAGAGATGTTCCAGACCCTCCAACCTCACAGCCCTCTGCTGGGCCCTCTCCAGTAGCTCCATGTGTTTCTTGCATTGACCAGCCCAAAACTGGACAGAGCATTCCAGAAGTGGCCTCAGTAGGGCAGAGGAGGTGGGGAGGATCATCTCCCTCAAGCCGCTGGCCACGCTCTTCACCCTTCACCCCAGGATAGCACTGGCCCTGCTGCAACAAGGCAAGCAGACAGCAAAGCCATCCTCCCCAGAGGGACCCTCCTCCCCCTCCTCCTCCTCCAGCCTTTGGCCTGCCTGCCTCTCACAGGTGCGAGCCTGGGTAAGCACTGTTTCAGCATCACCTGTTCCACAATAGCATTTAACAAAAAAACCCCAAAACCCACCCTAAAACAAAACAAATCCCCACCCCATGGGCTTGGATCTCCCAAATGGTCAAGAAAACATCACTCCACGTTTTAAGTGTCGGGTCTGTTTGATGTTTGAACTGATTCTGGGAATAATGTCCCTGCTTGGAGGGTTGCCACCTCACACCAGGAAAGATGGGAACTATCAGGATGACAAAAACCATGTGAGATAAGGGCAGGTCCCCCTAAAAAATACACAAACACTAACTTGCACCCAAGTTTTCTGAAAAAAAGTTACAATATACACTTCTTGACATGTTTATAACTTACTACATAATTCTATGCTGAAGCCATGCTAATGCTAATCACACAGCATCATTTCTGCCTCAGTACATACCAAAAGCAGTTTAGTTTTTCTAAGGAAAAAATGCCAGAATGGTTTTTCTGTGAAAAATTGCCAGAGTTCCTGTTGACACCATCTACAGTTCACTCAAAACTGAGGTACATCTATCACTGATTGTTTATTCTCTCTCAATCAAAACTCACATCCAAATAAGGTATTTATTGTTTACAACAGTTATGCCTGCTTTAAATATAAAATAGGTGTCTCAACAGTTCCCATTATCATGTTTTGATAATAAATATTTCAGTAGTTCAAACAGAATAATTTTTATTTTAAGCTGCATAATATGGTATGGGATGAAAAATCTCAAAGTTGAGATATTCTTACCCAAGTAATAATTTATAAAATGCATTTTTAGTTAATTGCCATAGTGAAAATATGCTTGGGGTATTCATTTATGAATGATACCTTTTAAGATTTCTTTTTCTTAAGGCAGAATGGATGATTTCAGAATGGGTATTTTTATTTGGCACTGTCTTGACTTAATCGAGCTGCAAACTCAACAAGTGTTCTCGTGGGCCGCCCTGCCATGCCCTTCCGCAGATATGGCACCTCATCTTTATTTGACATGACCCCAGCTATATCCAAATGAGCCCAGTGAGAGGCAGTCACAAATTCCTTCAGGAATGCAGCAGCTGTGCATGCTCCTCCAGCTCTGTGGGAAACACAAAGATGTATTGTTCCCAAAGCAGTTCCAACAGCACACATATTAAACAAATAGGTTGAAAGAAAGGGGCACATGGAAGGTATTGGTTCATCTTACCTGCTGTACTTTCCAATGTTACTCACATCTGCAAGAGGACAGTCTGTGACTTGTTTTGTGTAATGCTCAAAAAGAGGCATTCTCCACACTCTGTCCCCTGTCAAAATGCTGGCCTGGAAAAAAAAAAAAGATATTTTAGGAATTTCTTTTTTTAACTGCACTTGTAAGTCCTGCCTTCATGCATGCTTCTTTTTGTTTAGGTTTTACCAGTCTAAAAATCTTCAGCCCAAGATATTAGGTTTTTGGAAATACACTGTTTGCAAAACAAAACAGATAATCCTGCTTTTTAGGCACTTTAGTGTTAGCCATATGGCAACATCAAAAGACCACATTTTTTATCTGTTTTTCCTTTTCCCTGACAACAGAAATCCTTCCCCTCAGAGGCTTCCTTGATCCATGGCACCTCAGCCACTCACCAGGCCTCCCTGAATTTCTCTATCGGTGCTGTTAAGCAAGATCAATTAACCTTTTCACATAAATTAATTACTGCCAGTAGTCCAGAGTTTATACATATGTAGTGAGTTTCCAGAACATGCAGATCCTTGAGATGTTTGGTGTATGATATTACATCTCACTGAAGAGCTACTAACTAATGGTCAACATTATTTTCTAGTAAATATAGTACTGACAACATTCCTCTAAAATTTCAAAACATAATAACATTTTTCAGATTTGCATAAAGACTTTCAGTAGTGTAGTAACTTTTCAATAAGATATATCACTGAATTATTACTATTATGATTTAACAATAATGCAGGTGACCTACCTCATAGAGGTGAGCCCAAAGCCAAGATGAATTTGTGAACACTCCAGTTGCAGCAGATCCCAATGCAACATCCATGGCACCTAAAGAAACACACCTTCAAGTTTATATGACAAAGGCAAAGGTGGACCTGAGCTATTCCCTACATCCTGACTCCTCATAGAACTTTCCATTTTTAATTCCCAGTATCAGTAACAGGAATTTATCATCTGCAAAACCTGAAGACTTTAGTACACTGGCATTTTTGAATGTCTGAACATTTTTAGAACATTTATATATTCTAAAAAACACAAGAAATCATAAAAATTATATTCTGTTTTTCATGAAACTAAATTTTCTGATTTCAGATTAATGTTTCTTAGAAATAGTATTAAGATAATGTATTAAACAATAACAGTATCCTCTAAAAAACCCTAGATATTATTTTCATATAGAAAATACAAGTGAATGGGCTTTTTCCACTTTATTGACCTCTACAATTTTTGAGCTGATACTTTCTCTTTTGTGAATTTCACTTACATAGACTTTTGCACATCATATGTAAATTTACTTGATTAAATATTTAATTTATTAAAACAATCCTTATCAAAATATTAAACCATATGATTAGATATTTATCTATTTGATGCCCCAGAACTGCTTCTCTAATACCAATACTTAATCCTCAGTGAGGTGAAAAAAAACCAAACTAGTTTAGCAAAATATGTCAAAGAAATTTCTATGGGAGCCCTCCTTCTTCCTGCTTAGTGCCCAAGGATCCCAGATAGGAATACTTTTATACAAGCCAACAATCTTAAAATCAGTTTCCCTTCTGTGTATTGAAATTTTCCACAGCATTTGAATTGGTAAAACTGATGGAACATAATTTAAGGCATTAGCAGAGAATCTATATAAGCATAAATATTTTGCTTAGCATATTAATTAAGCAACACACTGGAGTCCTGTCTGAATTACTCTTCCATGTTTGCTTTTATTTCAGCTACAGTCACCTCACCCATGACAGCTTGTTAGTGAGTTCATGCATACAAAATTGCTGGTTTTAAATTTAAATTTACAATTTCATTATTATACAACTGTAGAGATGAAACCATTAAAACACATTTCATAATGCCGAAAAGTACACAAATTACACAAAAGATACTTCAGTCAAACGAGTTCCTGGGGAATGATGATGACTCTCCTGCCATCATGGAGGCCTGAGCCAGCTCACAGAGTGGGAGAACTGGCACTGGCTGGGTCAGAGCTCAGGCACCCAGCAAGGCATTCAGGAACCTGTCTGGGCTCCAGATGGACTGGCAGGACTCTTCCATGAACATGTCCCCACCTCTGCATCACACAGGCCTGGCAGCTGAGAGGGTTCAGCTCAGAGATGGAAGAAGCACAGGGAAACACTGTGCAGAAACACTGAAGTCTCTGTAGGTTCCTGCTCTTGGCTCTAGCTGGGCTGAGCCAACCCAACTTCATCTCCACTGCTGAGCATGTACCCTGCATGTCCCCTCCCCGCTCCAGAGACACACAAGCTGTGCTCACTGCTGTTCTGAAACATGGAAAATAATCTCAGTTGCCTTTGAATTAAGGTGGGGTTTATATACACAGCACAACTAATCCACAGCCCAACTAATGAGTAACACAAAACTGACTTCAAAGAGAGCAGGAAAGTGACACTGCTTACCTGTTAATGTTGCAGCATTCACAATAGCCCTTGCATTAAAATTGTGGGCGTAACAGAGAGCATCAGCTAACAGCAGTCTTCCTTCTGCATCTGTGTTATCTACCTTCAAAGGCAAAATCAGTAAAAAAACTATCAGATAAAGTACTGTACACGTCTCTTTCACTGATGTATTTCTCACATATTATCTTAAATAGCTGCTGGACAGAGACCCTAGAAACTTCAGGTAATGAAAATTTACTGAAACTACACTGAAAAAAAGAAAGAAAAAATTAGTATTGATATACAATTACATGTATAAAGTAAAAGCATATCTGTAGCTTAGGCAAGTCATCCTTCAGCACTACAACCTCCTCTGCATGCTGGGTCTCTGCACTGCTGGCTCCTCAGAGGAGCCTGGAGGCTGGAGAGGTGCCTCAGGGGAGCACACAGGCTGCATCAATTGCTTGGAGCTACCAGCACTTTCTCGCAGATTTCTTCTTGGTGGGGGAATACATGCCCAGTCTTTTTCCCTCAAAGCAGAGGGTGACTGAACTCAGTTTTCAGAGATGAATGTTGAAGAAATGGAAGGTTCGGCAAGTCAAAAGAGGCAGAATCACAGAAATTCAGACAAAAAGAAAGCCATCTACTTTTGCATTAAATCAGTGGTCTACAGCACAATGACTTTCAGTACAATTTAATCTATTAGATGAGTATGGAACCATTTGTAATAAACATGAAATATGTATCTTGGGTACTGATTTGGCAAGCTCCTTTGAACCAACAGCCCCTATGACTCAGAGTTCTGATTGTACTGAGCATTTTGGCAGTGTAAAGACCTTGGTTACATCAGCAGGAAACTGATGTCTTACTCTGATGTCTTACTCCAGATAGCAAGAAATTGTCCTCAAGGGCCTGCTGGAAACAATTAATGTTATTTATTTGGACTCAGAGCCTGTATTTATGAGCATTGTAACAACCTCTTGTGCCAAACGAGCTTTACCAGCAAGCTCAATTAATGACCTTACTTTGCAGCTTTTCCTAGCAATTTATAAAACATGTCCTGTCTCTTCAATCTATATTTGAAAAAAATCCTACGAGAGCAATTTCTAGTTAGTAACATGCTTCTTACAATTTTAAAAACAGTACATTTGCACTGCTTATCTATAAGGGTTTTTTTCAAGTGTACTCTGACTGCAGTCAACTTGGTTGGTTAAACCAGTTCACTGAAAGTATTCAAATTCCAAGTTTCACATGCATACCTGTATTGTTTTTCCATTCTTGGCTCTAACTACATCCCCAGGCTTGTTTGCCTTACCACTGGGCATATTTTCACAGAGGGGTGCCAAACCTCAGAGACAAAAAGAAAAGTGAATTACTAGTTTTCTTCTCAGAAAAGCTGTAGAAAAAACCCACTTAGATAAACTCCAAACACCTCCTTAAGAAAATAGTACAAATGTAATTTTGAAATTAAACTAAAAATCCAAATTTTCTCAGTTAATGAAAGACACAAGGTCCAGTTTTCAGTCAGGGAAACTCCTCTGCATGATGCACCACCAGGATCTCTCACCTACACTAGTTTACCACCAGGGTTTTCTTCTACATTTTTCCCAGACAAGTGATATCAGAGGAGCAATAAATACTATTTTTTGTCTCCCGTATATAATTATTCTCATGTAAAAGAACTTATTTCTTTCTGAAATTAAAAACTTCTCAAGTAAACACTCTGAGCCATTCAAGCTGTGCTCATTGTATAATGTCTAGAGTGGTCCAAGGACTTGTCACATAACTCCAGCCATACCAAGAACAAGTAGAAATGAGCAAAAAACAGGCTCACTGTCAAACTGCAACTATGGCTGGGATCATGGAATAGAAGGCACTCCACCGTCACAGGGAAAACCTGCACCTGGCACAAGGTCCACAAGTGGAGCACCCCTTTTCAGTGGCACGATGTGCAGACAGGCTGCACTGCCAGCCCTCCCCCCCGCGCAGCGCGCTGAGGAACGCCGTGAGGCTGTGCCTGGGCACCGCTGCCCTCTCCTGGCTGAAGCACAGAAGTGACTAAGTACCAGTTAACTCAGAGTCGAGCTTCTCAAACTGAAACTTATTGCAGACCATGTTCCTTGTCATTGCCAACTGGTCATGCCACAGTGTCTGAATCAGCTCATTTAATTTTACCTCTGCAGAAAAAATAAACTTTTTTCCAGAAAAAAAAAAAAATCACTGCACGTACATAAAGGTATCAGCCGACCAGGTTTGGTTTGTTTTAGTTTTCTGCTGAGATATTCACCTAAGGAAGCTAGAGCTGATCCCTCTTCCTGTTCAGTTGTGGCATGCACTTATGGAGGTAGCTCGGCACTCCTGACTCCTTTTTATTCTAACTGCTTATACAGAGATGCACATTCCTTCTTGTAATGAAGGATCAGGACTTTTCAAAGACTCATTGAAGTATATTTATTGACAAACATTTCTCACTTAAGATTTAAAAATCATACCTTAAAAATCTTGATTTGGTGTTCTAATATTTTATTCAAGTAAAGAACAGTAATTTTTGATATGCAAGTAAAAATGGAAGACAGATTGAGCAAGGGAATGAGAGAAGTAGGTGTGCAAGAGCCCATGATGTTTGTACATGGCTTTTACCATTGCTAATGCTAGAAAAATACTCTCTCACAAAACGTTGTAGAACTAAGATTTTTGGATTCTCCACACAAAGCCACTTACCAATTATGTTCAAAGGTAGATTTAGAGCTGCTGCTGTCACAATGGCTGAACAGACAGTTGCTGCCCCTCCCATATCTGCTCTCATCGCATCCATACCCGATGACGGCTTCAGTGAAATGCCACCGCTGGAACAAACAGATCAAGTTCCATGTCATGTACACTGATGATGTTCTATCCATCAGTGTGTGTTACCAACAAACATCAGTAAATGCTACACCTGGTGTTCCAAATATTTCTACAACTCTAGTTAAAGTGTACTGCAAGCAAGGTATCTGGGTTTTTAGTTCAGATAAAATATTACTTCCTCCTAATTAGGAGACCACAAAAATCCAGGTGAACTGCAGTAGAGTAACTCATTGGTCTTCATAATAGCAGTGCACAAAACAAACAGAATAGTACACTTGGTAAAAATCAATATATGGATGGGGAACTGACTGATAAATTCTTCAGCAATATGTGACATGGAAAGTAGTTACAAGGAACTGCTGCAAAGAATGAACTATTTTCTATTTCCTTAAGCATCATCTAGATGTCCAGTGACATACTGCAATTCTAAACATGCAAATTCTTCACCCACAGCTCTGTTCAGGGCAAGAAGAAAAACCAGCACCACCTTTATTTTCTTTCTCTCCAAATTTCCTTCTTCCCCTTAAAAGATGATGTCATATTAATTCCTGCTTTGGACAACTGATGTTGTCTTATTGCCAGAAAAGGCAGCACAAGCTACTATATCATGCAAGTTCAGTGGAATGGCATTGGAAGACATGCTGAGCAAAGAAAAAGCATTTCCCTGTTGAACATGAATAGCGGGAAAGCATTTTCTCCCTCTAGTAATTAAAATATTGGCAGGGAAGCATACATACCTATCAAATGTAACTCCTTTTCCTACAAATACCAATGGGGAGTCATCTGAATTAGCACTCCCTAAATAGTGAATCTCCAGAAAGATGGGAGGTTCAGCTGAACCCTTAGCTACACTCAGGAATGCTCCCATCTCTTGTGCTGTTATCCAAGACTCCGGTCTGGAATAGAAACATAATAGAAACATGTATTAGTTTTTGGTGGCTTTTTTTCCAACTGGACACTTTGATCAAGGTGATTTTTTTTAAGATATCATGATTCTTGACGGTCTGTACACAAACCATTTCATTTTAGTTATTTTGGAAACTGTAGTTTAAATCCAACCACTACTACCTTTTTTTGGTGAATCAGAAAAATACTTTTCAAATCAAAAATCAAAGTTGCTCTTTGATTTTTGTTTTGTCTTGTTTAAAAAACCCAACAAAACAACAGCTTGTCTAGTTTCTGCATCAGAAACACTGATCTTTCACTTGCCTGTGAGGCTGTAGATGCTAAAGGTATATGAAGTAAAAATATTGCAGCAGGTTACATTTAGCTTTCTGCTAGCAAAATTTCCCCCAGTCTTTTGCTTTCAACAAAATAGCCTCCAACACTTGCACAACCAGTAAGCCTATTTCTACTATAGAGCAGAAAGTAGAAATTCAGAGGCAAGAAGCACCAGCTGTGGAAATTCACTTGCGAGGGCTTTTATGGCTCCATCTCACATTTTTAAAAACTATTAAAAAAATCCCAACAGTAACAGCAATAAATAGAAGATGTTTTATTACCACATCCACACAAAAAAAGCAAAGGTACGTAAAAAACCCACTTGGGAAGAAACAAAAGGTACTTAATATTTGCCCTCTATTCACTGAGGCTTCTTTTCACAGCACATGTGTTAATTAAGCAATAATTGACTACATGACTAATTGACAGTTAATGATTTTACTGCATCACAGTATCTTGCTTGCTCTGCAAACTAGCAGCTCATTTAATCCTTGACAGCAGCCTGCAGTCTGGACACCCCTCACACCTTTTCCCCAAACACTTCCCCCGCTTTTGTCATTTGAAGTAGCAAAGGGAAAATGAGATTTGAATAACCTGGAAAGTATGTTGTCTTACTGTTATGGTCTTCTACCCTACAAAGGAATCATTTCCATGGAACTTACCTTATGTGGACCTTTACATTGCTGAAAGTTCTGAGCTTTTGTTCAATATGTTCAGCAAATTTGACTGGAGTTATATAATTAGCTGGAGCCTCCATAAGGTACCGAGCGAGGTTCTGCCCCTCAGCGTAGATAACACCTTTTTGCCAGGCTTGACCTTCAGCACTAAACAACAACACATCATGATCAGGATTATAGACATTTGCAAAAGTAAGAAAAGCATTCATATATTCTCTTTCTTAAAATGCAGTATTATTAATTCAGAGCAATTAAGAATATCACAGTTATCTTAGTACAAGGACTCTAGTCTATTAACTCATCTGTGGTTCTAGTCAGTGCCAAATACTTCAGAGAAAGCTAGGAGAATCCAAGAGTAGACAGATAGAAAATTATCTGTCCAATTCATTAAGTCTTATCCTAATCCTTACTAATCAAAGATTGGCTTAAATCCTTAAACACAAGGTTTAATATCCCTTCCAAAGTTTGTAATCACATTACTTTTAACAGCCTTGAAAGATTTTATTTACCACATAAAGTCTCCAATGCTATTTTTTCCTTCACTGAAATATGGTTATGCAGTAAGAGTGGAATTTGGATCTCATTTCCCAGTGCATTCAAGGCACTTCACTAACAAATGACAGAGCAAACATTCACAGAGCTGCCTGTGTAGGAAATGGGGAAGTCTCTCTGGTTACTTTGCCAGACGACCAATACAAAACCTTTCATTTTACTGAGACAACTTACTTACTTTATAAGTTATCACAAAGCAAGGCATTGAGCAGGTTTTTGCCTCTAAAAAGAGCAGGACAAAGATAGAGGAATGCAGGAGGAATACAGAAATATTGCCTGGATATGGAAGGATGTAATTAAGAATCCAAATGTCAGCTGACACTGAAACTGGCAAGAAGTAGGAAAGGTACCCAGAGGACTTCAACAGGTACACCATCAGCAAAAGATAGGGCAGGAATAACACTGTTCACTTGCTAAATGGTGCAGGCAACCTACTGAACACTGAGAAGACTGAAGTTCTCAATGCTGGCTTTGCATCAACCTTAATAATTATAAAGATCTGCTTCCAGATGCCCCAGTTCTTTGTGCTCAACAATAGAGTTTAAGTAAGAGGGGAACTCCTCATGATAGGAAGAGAGACTTAGGACTTAGCTTAAGGATGATGGACATACACAAGTCCTTGGGGAACTGGCTGGCATCACTGCAAGCCTAGGCTCTTTCAGTTTGAAAGCTCCCTGATGACCAAAAAGGACAAACATGCATCTTTAAAAATGCCAAGGAAGATGTAAGGAACTACAAGCCAGTTATCCTAGACTAATTCCTTAGAAGTTTGTAGAGAAAGTAATTTTGAAAGCCATTTCTAGGTATATGAAGGACAAGGCAAGGTGATCACTGGGAACCAACATTTTCGATTTGCAGCAAATTCCTGACCAACTTAACTGAATTCTGTGATGAGAGTGTTTGTCACAGAGGATCACAGTGGATGTAATTAATCTTAAAGATCTTTTCCAGCCTAAATGATTCTGTGATTTGTCTTGACTTTATCTACGTTTTCACACAGAATCCTTGCAGACAAATTGAGAAAACATGCATTGAAGCAGGAGTGTGTCTGAACACAGACACATCTCAGAGTTACACAGTAAGACAGTAACAGACAACAATCTCAAGATTCAACAAGGAAAAATGCAATAGGACACAAGGAAACAAATTCACTATGAGTGTAGTTAAGCACTAGAACAGATGGTCTGGTGAGGTTGTGGAATTTTCAACGCAGGAGATATTAAAATGTGGACTAAACAAAGGCTGAGCTTTAATGAGTATGTAACTACACGTTATCCCTAATCCAAGTTGGAGCTGGACTGAATGACCTCCACAAGTCTTTTCCAACCTAAATTACTATATAAAAAATTTACCTCCATAACTGGTCGTAGGATCACGTTTTCAGTAAATGTTTATTTAATACAAATTTAATCAGTTTCTAAACTTTCTGCCATGCTACAAAATAGGAAGAGTATTTATTTTACATATAATTTATCAAGACATACTTAATCAAGAGGCTTCCACTTTATTTCACTAACTTCTTTGTATGGAAGAACCTGTTACTGCTTAAAGTACATACAGGAAATACCTCTCCCCTGCAAGACAGAATATCCTATACCAAACATCCAAAGTCCACTCCAATAATTGTTCTGAAACCAAAAGCCCTGGTTCTACTTTCTGCTCTCAGTAAGTGATGTCTGTTTAGAGAGCAGAAGAACTCAGGCTTCTCTTCCTGCATTATAGTCTGTGAATGAAAATATAACAAATGAACTATGTAAAATATATCCATAGCACATTGGTCTGGTGTCAGTTAGCATTTCCTGATTCTCCAAAGGATTTATCCATTTATGGAATTTTAAATACTTCTTCTCCAAAATTCTTGCACACAATACCAATAGAAGTCCTAGTATATCACAACTTCTGTTCAGGTAGCTTTTACTTTTTATTTTTATCCTGGTCCTTCTTTTCTATGAAGCAGCATTTATTTACCCTTACCCTCTGAATATGGCATCAAAGCACATGGAACCAACACTATAAATACACTTGAGATGTAAAATACTTCAGGAAATTCAAATGAGTAGGAGTTAAGAGTACTGTTGCTAGCCCTATTCTTGCAGTTTTGTTTTTCTCATGCACAGGCATGCCATGCATACAGTTTTATAAGTAAGCAAATAAACAGATGAATAAATAGGCAAGCTTTCCTTTGCCATCACCTTCCATGAAGCTGAGGAGTAACTACAGGCTTCTTTTTTTGCTTCAGCTCATTATATTCATGCAATCCAAGGACAGCACCTTCTGCAGCTGCTTGTGCATCTCCACAGGGGTCTACTTCCACACAAGGGATCTCCAGGTCCTGGATCTGCCTGCAGCCAACTGAAAAATACAGCACAGAACTGAAGGCCAACTATTGCACAGAACAGCAAAGCAGTTGTCTGAGGTGATCAATGGGACATTGCAAGGAAAAATAATTTTAACTTTAAAATTAATAATTTTAATTTAATTTTAAATAATTTTAAGATAGCTGAATGCATAAGAAAGTCAGTCAAAGAGATCATGCGGTAAGAATTAAAAAATGCTAATGACCATACACTGGCAAATGTTCACTAAAAATATCAGGTGATTAATTATAATTATTAAAATGTTTTGCAACAATAAAAAAGGAAAGATCAAGATCACAGTTGTTCTGACTCCTTACAGCTCGTTCTATAGCAAAGCAAGCTCTATTATTCTGGAGTGCTATGAATTAAGACTATCTATAGGTATCAGAAATTTGTCATAATTTAGATTTTTGCCAAGAACATGACTGTTATTTTCTTCCAGATGAGTTTATATATCCTTTTATAAACAACGTATTTCATAAATTCTATTTTGTCCCCAAATAATTGAACAATGTTTTATGTCAACTACAAAGTGAACATTAATTAACAATGTTAATGGCAGCTACAGGCTAGCAGTTTTGTCAAAAAGCTGTCATCCAATCACAGACTAAAAAGTCTTCACTGAGAACCCTTAATTCTTATTTTACACACTTAGATGCAGCAGTCATCCTGGATTAAGATAAGCCCCCTTCTGTCTTCAACTGATAACATACTGAATCATAATACTGATGGTGTGAAAGATATTAATTTATAACACAAATATCTGTTATGAAATAAGCATGCATACTTATATATATACATATATATATATATATATA
>VZRH01004430.1:733754-778693 GCA_013397555.1 Urocynchramus pylzowi
GGCCCGGGCGGGCCCGGCGCGCACAGCGCCTCATCAGCCCGCGCCGCGAGGGGCGGTGCGCGGCGGCCGCGGGGGAGGGCCGGGAGGGAGAGCGGGGCCCGGAGCGGGGATCCCGGGGAACGGGGCTGGGCTGCCCTCGCGGTCTGGCACGATTCGTGCGAAGGGGCGGCTCGGCTTCACAGCGGATTTTTGCCCTCTCGTGGCACGTTCTAGATAGGTGGTGGTACTTCTCTCGGGGGTTTATCACAGACTTAGGCAGCCCTAGTCTGCATACTGCATACTTAATTTGCATATTGAAGATTAACATGTAAATTATTTAAGAAAAATAAAACTTTATTGCAAACGCATGTTATTTTCTACAAGAAAGCAGAAACAATTTCAGGCTGAAATTACAAAAAGAAATAAAAATGTGGCAAATGAAAAAAAAAGGCAAACCAACACAATGAGAATGACTGGGGTTGCATTCTGTCAGGAAAATTCACAACAGAATACAGGGTCATCATTGTAATATCAGAAGTAGATTTATACCCAGCAAAAGCACTGCATGGAAAAGAACCGGTTGGAGTTTGCTGACACTTACTGTGTTGTCAGTCTGAAGAACATTAAACGTGCACTGGATTTTAATTTCAGGTGATTGAGACATTTTTTGTTTCTTTCTCTGCCCCTGAAGTGTGAAGCATAGATTTTAAGTAATTCATTTTAATACGTGAGAATAAGACACCTTATGATAACATGTATAACAATATTTGCTTTTCCATACATCTTTAAGTGGAGTTTCACTGTTAGATCAGCAGAACACGATATAGAAGGAGTCCATTCTCTAGGAGTCCATTGCACTTCCCACCTCACAGCTTTTTCCATGAAGTGGTACAGAGACAAATAACGTTTTATTAAGAACAGCATAATAACGTTTTATTAAGAACAGCAGCACTCAGAAACAATGACTGAGGGAAATTGCATCCATTTTGATTTATCTTGTAAAAATACAATTTTTTTTAACATTAAATCATAATATTATTTAAAGCATCAAAGTGGTAATTAACTTTTAGCTTCATTTATTTTGGCAAGGCTCTTGGACAATGAACAGTTTTTTAGTTCTTTGAACTCCATACCTCCATAGCTTCTCCACATTCATATTGCATCTATATATTATTCTGTACATACAAATTAGGTGGATTTTTTTGGATATATGAAGTTGTCTTTAATTTCATAGAAAGATAGGATTAGACCCATAATATCTTCAAAGTTCTGGGTAGATATTACTATAAATATTCTCATCTGGGATTTTAAGTCTTCCAAGGTAAGAAGTGTTCATTTCTACATGTTGAGCATGCACATGATCAGATACATTATGTGAAGCTTAATTAAAGTGTGTAAATAAGGTAGACCACATATATCAAATTGCACATTTTTGAAATTATTTTATGAGGTACAAGGGAAAGCTGAACAGGTCTAAGTGATAAACTTAGTTATTGTTAACGCCAGGGTGGGCTTTGTAATTGTACATTTCAAATATGTATGCCTGCATTTAACCTTTTTTTCTCCAGACAGAATTTCCCAGGGCAAATATTCCATGCATTGACCTATCAGTGTATCTTAGCAGTGCTTAAACTCAGACAACCTGTGCAGCTGAAAGTTTAATTTAGCCTTACATCTGTTTCATTAAGTTTAGTTCATGCATAGTGATACTTCTGTTCACTCTGAACTGAAAATACTATTTTCTCATAGGTTACAACACAGTCATTGGGTGATAATATTATTTGGTCATTCAACTTGTGCAGCTACAGTATCCCACAATGATGCTTCATAGGTCTGCTTTAAGAGAAATCTTCTCTGGGACCATTACTGCAGAGTATGCTCCATTCTTGAATTGATTCAAACTCAGAAATTACAATGCTTGTCAGCCCAGTAATCCCCTTTAACTTCATGTATACAGTGCATTCTACAGGTTCTTTCAGAGCTACCGTGACCTACCTAGGAATCCACCCCAACAAATCTTTAATCTTGTCCTTACCTAAATAGTCCCATGATTCTTATTCAGTGATATTTTTGGAGTGGTTTGAAATTTGGGGGCCATCAAGCAGTTCATTATCAGTATGAGACCGTGTTGCAATACATGCATATTAATACTACTGAAAAGCATTTTCACAGCAATCACTCAGCATGGAGGATTTAAGAATCTGCTTCCTTCTCACCTCCTGAAGAGAATTATATTTAGTAAAAGCCAAGTCACATGCCACAATATAATTCTTTCTGTACAGTAACTATGTCTAAATTATACGTGTTCATAGAACAACTACAAATGACAAGTATTACATTTTCTACTTGTGTAATTATGCTGCACTTCAAGTTTTTATACCTTAAAGCCACTCAAAATTTTCTGGAAGAGGAAGGTGGTACCACAGAGGCCCCTGTGGACAGTTTTCAGAGCAGTACTGTGTTGTTACTATCTAAGACACCATCATAGCCTGGGTTTGTTAGCTGCCTATCCATGTACAGGCTATTGCACCATCTTTCTGGAATTGTGGCCCAGGGTACAGTCTGAGTGAAAGCACCAGTAAATTTAAAAGAACAGTGAAGAAGGAGGGGTGTATAAAATAGGAAGTTTTTCTGCTTTATTGAGTCTCCTTTATGCTAAAATTGTAACAGTTCTCTAGAGTCATCACAATTTTCCATCTATCTCTTAAATTTTCAAAAATAGTTTTAGTGCTTCTGAAAAAAAAAAAAGTTATTCACGGTATCTTGAAGAAGACAGGTTAGTAGGGCCTATTGCAGAGGCATCGTCACAAATTTCAGCTTCACTTATAATCCTGCTAACCTTGTACAGCCAAACCCAGAGATGGCAGAGGCCACTGTATCCATTCTTAATGATATATTCCATATCGTTTTCTCAAAAATATTCACTCCTTGGAACCATGAACTGGTCGAATCCTTGTCAAAATTAGGGTACTTCCTAAGAAAGTAATTTTTCCATCCATTTAGCTAGTTCTATTAATTTCAATAGTTTCATCATACATCACTTTTACTTGATTTCAGATAGACTTAACAATTAACACAGTTATGAAGAAAATTAATCTGTCAGATTAATGTTTTCCAGGTTATCTAAAAGCAAAATTACCCTTAATCTGTTTACTTCCGGAAGCTGCAATAAAACATTCAGCTAATAATTTTTTCTTCAGAGACCAATCTGAAGAAATTGCATCCCATATACTTAACATTTTTCACTTCTTTGCCTTGTGGTATTGGATAATTTCTGTTTTAAAAACATTTCACACACACACACTTTGATGCCCCTTAACTTTAGCCTCACAGATGGTAAGTTCTCTTTTTCAATGCTGCATAACATCATCAAACATATATGTCTTTCTTAATACACTCTAGATAATTTTGTGAAAGTAAATGCCAAATATACATTCTTTCTGTTTTTGCAATAACCTTACAGTTTCAAAGATTTGTGATAAACATGTTGTCTTTCTAAAGAAAGAAGACATTTGGTTTGATGAAATATTTTACCTTAGCTTTCTAAAACACCCCAAAGTGCAAATTTTCTAAAAACTGAAACAGCATATACTCACTGCAGATACCAGTCTTTTTTGAGAATAATGATATAGCATTTGGGTTTTTTTTTTTCCACAGACATGTTAGTTGCTGGTACTGTAGACTGACATGTTTACTCAGGTTTGTACATAAATTGTCTATCCAAAACAAAGGCTGAAGAGCCAAGAAGCTGCTCCTGTCACAACAGTTCACTTAACCAAAATAGTTTTCTGTAGATTTGCTAGTACATGATATCTTCTGCTGTAACATTCGCTTCTTCTGTTTTAGTCTTAATTTTAGGGAAATGAATCCCACTAATGGCTATTAGCAGCAAATTCACTGCATGTGCTGTGGCACTTGCCACACAAATCCAAAAACAGTCTTCAAAGCGTTCTTCTAAGATAACGAACTGAAAGACATTTTCCCGAAAGTTGGCAATTCTTTCTGTGAGGTGATGAAGTTTCACGGCAGCCATGAAGCTGGTGACTGCAAGTACTACAAATCCACCTGCAGCAAAATGAAATAAGTATTCACCATTATCAAATCAAAACAAGACAGATATTTTGATTGTGCTTCAAAAGACTTACTGAATACATCACTGAGCACTATACAGAGTAGGGATAGACAAAGGCATGGCTTAAACACCTTCAAAATGCTTAGGCTTCATTGTGTGGGCAAACATACTTTTACCCATGACGTAAGGCCTCAAGGCTGGCATTCATAGCTCCTGTTAAATGTTAACTACACACAATAAGCCAAGACGCAACCTGGAAGTTCTGTTTTGGTAGGTGTGAATTCACCACCAACTGCATTCTTGTATTCACAAGTATTTAAATTAAAGAGGTATTTAGTAAGGCAAAAGAAGGAACGTGTATCATTTTCTATGAATGTGACTAGAGAAAAACACTGGAAAATTACTTTACCTGCAAGGAAGTTCCAAAGGCATGCTCCTGCTGGACCGTTAATAGCCCGGTAAGGAACTTTTATTGCGTTAAGAATGCAGAATCCAAAACTGACCAGAGAAAAGAAAATGGCCACACAGAGGAACATTATGATCATCACATGCAGTCCTGTATTCAACTTTTTCACCATGTGTGGGAAAACTGTCAAGAAAAAGAAATCGTCTATTCAGTGTATTGGTCTTCTTGATGATGGCAAACATCACACTGTGCTGGTGCTTCAAATTCAACTTATATTTAAGGAAGACTTTTTTTATGGAGATGTGTAATTCAGCTAGTTGTACACATCTCAGTTCCTGATGCTTTATTTTTCATTGCATCCAGGGATATTTTCCTTCAGGAAAAATCCTCTACACAAGATCTGTGAATAAGGATTCAGGCTGAAGTCCTGTTAATTATCTAGTAGTGTTAATGTCTTTATCTCTGGTGCTGTATTGTCTGCTGCATACTTTCCTGTCTCTTTTTCTCCTCTGTTCTCGGTACCAAACTCTTGGTTTTGAGCTTCTCATCCTGTCTCATACTTTTAATCTCATCCATTTGAAGTCTGATAGTCTCTGTTTCCTTGTTCCCCTGCTGCCTAAAATAGTATCACTTTTTTCTGTGTTTATTTTCTCATGTTATTCTTCTTTTTTTTTCTGATCCTCTCTTTACTGCTGGCTCCATTGAGATCTGCCCTGATTTCATACATCCAAATCCCACAGGTTTGCCCTTTAAGATTCCCTTCTTGGTTTCTCATCTAGTGTTTATGGCCTCTTTATGCTTTTCTGAGCAACTGGCAGTGTCTTAGCCACAGATGTAGGAAGCTTGTAAAGTATTGCAGTCAGGTGAGCTTTAGGTGAAGTGCTCCCATGGTTTGCTGTAGGCACAAGCTCTCCCTCAGCAGCCTGTCACTCACTTGTCTCTTGAGAACAGTAATTTTCTTGGTTCTGTCTTCACAGACACAGTTCCTTTGTTGGAGGGCCAGATTGGCCAGCAGCAGGAAATGTACACCTGAGTGTTTAGTTTATCCTGCAGCCCTCTAGTAACAGAATCAGAAGAAATGTGAGTAGGGAATTGTAGGTGATGTTCACTGACAGGAAAGAGAGAGGCTGATTGAGAGGAACCCTAAAATACAAGGTGATCAAGAGCAGACCTTCAGCTAGCATAGCACTTTACACTCATACATGTTCTGAAGATCTCGCTGCCTAATTACTAAAAAGTTACTACAAAGAAGGCTTACTATATTACAAACAAATAAATAAATTCCTACCTGTGCTGCATAACTGACCAAAAAAACCCAAAGTCCAAACAAGCCACCTAAAAGGTGGCAGCAATAGCTGGTAGATGTCACCATGAACTTCAGGCAAATAATTTGATCATGACATGACAGAATTATAGTAGATCCTGTAGGAAAAAATCATACTGTACAAATCCCATACAAAAATGATGTGATTCAACACATCTACCCTTTCTGTAGCTCATTCTGGGGTTGTAGTTAGGCCTGGTGCACAGAGGTGCTGCAAAAGACTCTGACAACAAGAAATGAGGGGAGTAAATGAGGATCAGAAGTATAAATGAGAAATGGGAATCCAAAAACTAGGTTGCTTTCTGACTGGAAAATAACTGGCAGTGTAAAAACAAAGCACATGGAATTAAGCCTCCTTACAAACCATCAGAGATTTTAGGAGGATTTTGTAAGGATTATTTGGTCTCTTTTCTGAGTCTCACAGCCAAGTCCCAATGACCTGCCCAGTGAGTCTGGCTTAGTACACAGAAATAAGAATCCAGGAGAAGGATATTGCCATGGAGACTCCTGACACAATCCAGCACTGTTTGCTATGCACAGGCAAAACGGGTGGCTTCCCCAGCTTGTTCTTGGGGCTTGACTCAACTGTCAAAACAGAAGCATCTTATGCCAGCTTAAGTGCCTTAGGACCATCATAACAACCCTGTGGGTCTAACATTCATGCTGCACTGTAGATGGGACACTTCCAGAAGCTGCAGCTGGAGGCCAGATGATACATCTTGAGGAGTACAAAAGAGCAGTAGGCACCAGTTATGGCAACAGTCACACTGTCACTGTCCCAGCTAAAAGAGAGTGTGCCAGCCATAAGTCTACTCTAGTGAATGTTAACAGAGTGAAAGGGGATGTACCAGTAACAGTAAATTACTGCAGTTTGGAATTCTGAAGTGTCAGAAGTACTGCAATACTGCACCATATGATGTGTTAGCTTTGTCTTATCTATGGTGCCAGTGAAGTCCATTTATATTATCACATTCCCCATGAAAAGTCTCACAGTTCTTGCACCCCAGTAAATTCAGAATGCTTGGAGCTTAAGGGGGACATTCAAACCAAAAAAAAAGTCAAATCAAACCCAGAACCCCCAATCTTGCTCACCATTGTGCAAAACTATCAGCTTTGCATATTGTTGTTTGAAACCAGTACTGCGAAAATATCAAACTCAGTAGAGTTATTAAAATATTTAAAAGGGAAAATCTCTGGAACACTTGCTGACAAAAATGCATATTTGTGCCTACTGCACTTAATGTTTTACAGTTCTAAGAGAGAACTATTATTAGCTTCAGTGAGAGCTCTGTTTGTCTAAGGACTTCTGGCTCACATCCTCCAATTGCATATCCATGTACTCCAGAGTGACTGTGGAACATTGTGCCTTCCTCTCAGGTTGCACAGTAAAAAATCAGAAAGTTTATTAAATAGTTCAGAAAGTTGCAGAGAGTTTAGTTCTTAGTTAAAGGAAATTAGCCATTTTTTTTCTCATTCTCTCTGCCAGGATGGGGTGAAAGAACTGGGACTGGATAAGCATGACTGTTATGTCCATGCCATGAAGTTGCAGTTGCAGTCAGAGCTTGAGCAATAATTTAGTCATTGTAAAAGTCCAAATTCATCCAGTTTAACAACTGGTCATGCTGATCTAAGTTGAGGTTGCTCTGATTCTTTTCTACTTTCCCTCTGAAGTCCCACAGTCACACCTGCCTTAAAATTTTTATAGAAGTGCTTGTACCGTTGTGTAGTCAGACATGATCCTATGGGAAAACAATTATTTATTTTTGTAGGCTAAACTTTTGGCCAGTTTAACTTTGGAAATACCTCACCTCAGCTACCAGAGCCATTGCAAAGGATGGGACAGGACAGCACTGCTGCGGGCCAAGGAGAGGGTGAGACTGCAACAGCTTCAACTCGTATTGGTTTAAGTTTCAGTAAATCTGTACACTGAACTAAAAATCTTCAATGCAAATTATCATTTTCACAACTGAATAGGATGAGTGAAATCTGGAAATCATTCAATGTACAGCTCAGTGCTTTCAAGAGCTCAAGAAAATATTTTATGTTAAAAGGAATACATTTAGAAGAGTTTCTACATTTGTTAAAAGTTCAGCAATTTTTTGTCTCCCAACTTAATAGAAAAGAATGTAAGAATTTCTTCAACATGTTAATAAAGTTAGTGATATGTGCTATGGTAGACATTTGTATTAGGGCAGCCAGAGAAATACAGAAATGTGTCCAGCTAAATAAATCTCTGCTTTTTAAAGAGAAAAAAACCCAGAAGATTTCAACAGAGAAGGCAAGGACAGAGGCAGAGGGATGGCAGAGCAAAACTTGGCATAGGAAAAAGTCAGTCAAAGGGAAAGTATGATTTACAGGTCATCTCCAAACAACTTTCACCCCCTTCATAAGGTTAAAGGAAACTCTCCATCTAGCCCTACGGATTTTTTCCCCCCAGCTTGATTCCAGGATTACAGAACATAACTGTAGCAAAAAACATTAATGAAATTATAGAAATTTTATATTCACACTCAAAACATCAAACCATAAAGACTGCATATATATTTAATAATAATTTGCATTCTACAAGTTCTGTAAACAAAAAGAATAAAGTGCTGAATTTGAACTAGACATTAGACTAAATATTCAACCAAAATTGTACTTACTTGTGAATTTAGAGTGCCGCCCGCCCAAGCCACATTGGCGTATTTTACCACCCCGAAACAGTCCGTAGTAAATTTCTCCAATGAACTTGACCAGCTCTGGATCTGTGGCATTGACCAAATCAGCCCCTGTTTTGCAAAGGATCTTTCCAGTCATCCACTTTGGGATCCCCATTGCAACAACAATCAAGATAAAAGACACAAAACTTATTAGAGAAGCCAAAGCAAATAATGTCTTTTTAAAGCAGCCAGGCATCCTAGTGCTTTCAAGGGATCATCTCCAAGCCCTCTCTGCAGCAGTCAGACGTTTTTCCCATTTTTCATCATGCTCCAAAATCCATAGCCGAATACCAGGCATTTCAAAATACTTCTCTTTGAATTTTGAAGGTCCAGCAATTAATCTGTATGGTTAAAAATCAAGGCAAAAAATACATTTTGCTGCAGCAACATCCAGAAATGGTTGCAAGTAATGGCTTCATTACATTGTAGTGCGGTGAAGCTTCTTTGTAGCAAGTAATCCTATCTCTATGGCCTGTCTAATATTTCCTCAGGGGCTTAATTGTCCTGCTCAAATGACATCAAGTTTCTTACTGCAACCTCATGTGAAGAAAATTTGGAGAAGAATCCAGTTTCTTGGATTATTTTTAAAAGTGTGTAAATATCTGTGTGCAAGGGACAAAGCATTAAAACAGCATAGTTTGGCTGAAGGATTCTGCTATCGCCTGAGCCGTGCTGAGCTTCCCGGCGCTTGCTCCCACCCAGCCTCTAAATGTCACTGCAGGCAGAGTTATCTGAGGGACAGAAAGGATGGGTCTGGAATCTTCTGAATTACAACGGGGCGCAGGAAGCCCCTGGCAGCCGGGGTGGCCTGGCCAGCCGCGCCCTAGCCCGGGGCACTCGTGAGGTGTAACTCAAGCGACAGGTGCGATCCATGAGCGCTGAAGAAAACCGGCCGTAATTGTCCGCACTTCTACGGTTACTGCTACCCGAGCCCTGGCAGGACCTTCAGAACCACTAATTAATTAATTAATTAATAAACTAACCAACAGAAGCAGGAGCCCCGGTGATTAGTAACGAGGCCCCTGCCGTGGCTCGCCCGAGGCATTGGGACTTCCCCCTCGCCTCACCTCGCTCCGCACGGCCCGGGCGGGCCCAGCGCCGTCCCGCCCCTCGCACCACCCATGGCCGGGCGCTGCCGCCCCTCGCCCGCCCCGTGAGGCGGCCCATCGGCGGCGGGAGAGCAGCGCCGGAGCAGCGGGCATGGCGGCACGCAGGGTGCTGGTGTACGGGGGCAGAGGGGCGCTGGGCTCCCAGTGCGTGCGGTACTTCAAGTCCAAGAACTGGGTAAGCGCCGGGCCGGGAGGTGGCGAGGCGGGGAGCGGCCGTGTCCCGCCGGGCCGGGCCGGGCGCTGCGGGGAGCGGGCCGCTAACGCGCTGTTCCTCTCGCCGCGACAGTGGGTGGCCAGCATCGACCTGGCGGAGAACGCGGACGCCAGCGCCAACGTGGTGGTGAGAGCGACCGACTCCTTCCCCGAGCAGGCCGAGCAGGTGGGTTGGCGGCGGTGCGGGGTGGCCGGTGCTGGGTGAGGCGGTGGAACGGTGCGCTGGCCAACATCCCCCGGCTGTGCGCGTCCCTTCGGCCGGGCGGTGCACGGAGCCTCCCCCGGCTGTGCGCGTCCCTTCGGCCGGGCGATGCGCGCAGCCTCCCCCGGCTGTGCGCGTCCCTTCGGCCGGGCGATGCGCGCAGCCTCCCCCGGCTGTGCGCGTCCCTTCGGCCGGGCGATGCGCGCAGCCTCCCCCGGCTGTGCGCGTCCCTTCGGCCGGGCGATGCGCGCAGCCTCCCCGCGGGTTTGTGCGTCTCTTTCGCTGCTGCCCGCGGTGAGCAGGGCGGCTGCAGGGATGGCTCCACGTAGGAAGCAGCAGCGCGGTCGGTGGCGGGCGTGTGGCCGTACCGCGAATCTCAAGGTCCTTCTGCTCGTCCCTTCGTTTTAATTTGTTGTAATTCCTTTTAACTGAATATGCGGAAAGAGCTTGATACGGGATATTGGAGGCTCAGCACATAAGGCAGTTTTGCTTTGGTTTTGTCTTGACTTTTAAAAGTCACAGACTGAGCCAGATGAGTTGTAATGAAGATGGGTAAGGACATCTTAAAATGCAACACTTATTTCAAATACCCTAACTTAAAAATGTGTTGTGTGTAAGTAGATGGCACGCTCAAAGAATATGAACCTAAGCCCCAAGGGATCTGTAGGGGAATGCACTGGTTTCCACAAACATGAATGTGGGAGAATGTAAGTCAGCCTAAAAAAGTATTTTGCTTCATTCTCGACAGATAACTTTCATTTTTTACATTTGAAGTTTCGAACCAATTTCTGTTATTGATATATAGAATATGTAACCAGTATGGGTTTTTTATATCTACACAACTCCTAAAGCTTTGGAAGAGTAACATAGGATGTTTAGAATACAATTTTCAATATGGTTTTGCAAAAGCTATTGGTTCTTCTTCACTTGTTGAGAGATGGATTGCTTGCTATTTGCTTTGACAGAGAAAATTCATAGCAAACAAATTCATTACCAGCTGTGAGGTCTTATATTTGAAAGAGAAGAAATTATAGATATCTAAAAGTATACAAGCTCAAATTTAGTGGCCAGACTGAAGCTGATGGCTGTGGTCTAGACAGAAGCAATAAGGAGGCTAATCTTTAGTTGTTTTTCTTTTACTGTCATCAAAAGTGACACCAGTAGTCCTGGTCAGACCTGGAGTTTCATTTCCCGTCTTAAACAACACCGTACTTGGAGGAGAACCTGTCAAAAGCAAGTCAATAATAATTTTTGTTAACAATAGAGGTAAGGGTCAGGTGCTTCAGCCCTGATGATCACTTATTTCCAGTGACATCACACAATCTATGGCTTTCATTTGTCTGACTTTCATCTGTAGTTATTTTTCAACACAGTTGTTTTAAGTTAATGAATTATAAATATTAATTTTCTATAGCTGTTTAAATTGCTGTGTCCTGTGTTACTCAAATACATAAGTAGGAAAAAGTAGCTTTAAGGCATTTGTGGTGTTTACCTCTTTACCTTATCAGTCGAGTGTTTTCAGTATGTTCTTGTTCTGTGTGTTGAAGGTGACAGCAGAAGTTGGAAAACTTCTTGGTGAAGAAAAGGTGGATGCAATCCTGTGTGTAGCAGGAGGATGGGCTGGAGGCAGCGCCAAAGCCAAGTGTAAGCCTTTGGTACAGACATGCTGTGAAAACATGAATGATATCTGAGAGACGTCCTTAAAAATCTTTCTTCCTGAGTCCAGAAGAGGACAAAAGCAGAGAAGTACAAAATAGCTTAGTCACAGTGCTTCGTAGTGCTTCTCTCAATTTTTGCTTTCTGTGGAATTTGAACAGCATTTAGTTTCTTCAGTAATGTTTGTTGATGCACTAATTTTTATCAGAAAGTTTTGATGTGCTTTCTGAAGGAGCTCAGCATTGTTATCTATGAGCTGATTTTTGCTGAGATTACCTGTGTCAGGCAAGTTATGAAAGACACATTGATGTTGTTTCCTAAGTAATTACCTTATGCATAAAACCTCAGCTCCTTCCTGCAGCTCTCTGAGCTGTTACTATGCAATACAATATTGGAAGGCCCTGCCTAATCATGCTACAGAAAAAACACTTCAGACGAAAAAAAGGCTTTTAAACATGTAATGTTCATAATGAAATTTATACTTTGCCCACTACCGTAGAGATACAAGAAGAAAAATAGCCTTGTTTTCTGTCTGTAGTAAATCTGGTAAAATGTGTCCCTTTCTTCCCACTTCTGGTTTGGATGTTACAGGCTCAAAGAGAAAGGAGATTCAAAAGATATAAATGAATATTTTACAATGTAGATGTAGAAAATGGTAGAAAGGATGTTTTCATAGTGCTGTTGCACTCTGTAACAGTGAGGAAATCAGAGTTAAAAGTCTTCCTTTGGCTAATTTCACTAATTCTCTTCTTAATCAGCTTTATACAAAAACTGTGATCTGATGTGGAGGCAGAGTGTTTGGACATCGACTATTTCCAGCCACCTTGCCACAAAACATCTGAAAGAGGGCGGCCTCTTGACTCTGACAGGAGCTCAAGCTGCTTTATCTGGAACCCCAGGTAAAGTGCTATGCATGACAGCTGCAGGGACACCAGCAGTTAGGGATGGTTGTTCAGCTGAGCATTCTTGTTTGTGAAGCAATAGCTTCACACCCCAGTTTCTTGTCATGTAGCACAAATAGGACCCTGCTGCTGAAAGGTGTAAGGAAAGTGTAATTTTACAGCTAGCAATATAACATTTCTCAAAGCTATGTGCAAGCACATAGAATCAGTATTTAAATAGTATTTGACATGCATTGGTGAAATGTACTTGGCTAGTATGTGATACAGAAAAACGTTTGGAAGATAATGAAGACTAGAAGCACACAGCAATAGAAGTACAATGCTTAGACAAAGTTAAATTTTCTATTTCTGTTCTGAAAGACAGTTCTTAATTGACCAATCTTGCTGTTGGTGATGACTCAGCTGATTCTGATAACCATGCTTGTCCTGTTCATGTTCTGATTCCAGTATATCTTTGCTTCACATAGATAAGCTTGTTGACTGTTGGCTTTGTCCTCGGCTAGCTATTTAATAGAAACTTGATTGCATTTTTAATCTTGCCCCTCAACCATGTTGGTCTGCATGGAGGAAGAAATCTGGGACCAATTTAAAATTGGGAAAAAAAAAAAGGCACTGACACACAAGCCCTCAGGCAGCAAAAGGAAAGTTTGAGACAAATACTCCTATTTCCCAAGCTTTTATTAGTGTCATTTCAACAATATTTTTAAGACACAGATACTAAGATTTTAAAACATATACAATTTGTGAATATTTCTGAAAGCTTAGCCTAAAACTGTTCTGGCAAAAATATCCTAGATGTTTTTTAGTTAATGATTAATATTTTGTTTTTATAGTGGCATCTGTTATAGTCAAAGATAAAAGGTTTATTTTTTAGAATGAGCAGATGAATAATTTACAGTGAACTGCTGACTGACTATACACAAATGAAAAAAAAACTGAATTCTGGCAAATTTTCATGGTTTTTGTTTGGGTGGTCTTGGGAGGTAGGGACCACAACACAAGAATCAAAGTGATGAGCCTTCCTGTTTTGAACTAGTTGGTTTCAGCTGGTCTGGATTTTTCTAGAAGTCACAGCAGTGCTTTGGGCAAACACATGCAACTTATTAACAACAAGAAGAATTGGGAAAGAGTTGTTACTCAACTTTTGCAAATATGCCTTATTAGCCTTGTTATGACCGGCTGTTCTGGAAGAAATTATCTTTCTTTTGTTTGCTGTTAGTGAGATTTTTTTCTTTTCCTGTGAGAAAATCTTGCCTCACACAATGCAAACTGAGGAACACTGAAAATTACATGAACAGTGACAGAAGCAGTGCGAGTGTGATGTTTGAGAAACGGAAAGGTTTCTAAGAAGAATTAAAATGTTTGGATTAAGACGAGAGAGGAATATGATACACATATGAATATTTTTATCATAACAATAAAATAAGTTAGCCAGTGCTGTCCATGATTCCTCCTAATAAAATGGATTATATATGATATGTTTAATTACATTGTAGAAGTATTTCTATTATATTCAAAGTACTTCTTTAGGAACATTGGAAAGGGGCTGAATAGCTGTACAGATGGGTAGGAAGGAAGACAGTTGTAGTAGACCTGTTTTCTTAGGTACTTTATCTATGTCTGGACTTCTTGACAGATGTGTGCCTCTGAGACCTCTAGCACCCTGATTGTCCAGATCTTATTCCGGAGCAGTGTGCCTAATGCTCTGATTCATGCTGCTCTTACATTGCTAAATGTTGGCTTGCCTAGAAAGCAACAGTTTTTAGGAAGAAGCTTGCTTTGCCTGAACATTATTTATTAATTTTCTACCATGAGAATTGGGTTTTTTTGTAGATTTCTCCACAGGGCCTGTCAGACCTGGGATGGCTGACCAAGTGAATTCCAGATTTGAGAGGGAAGTGAACTGTATCTGTTTGGGTCCAAGCTCACAAATACCTTAGTTATATTATGAAAATTAATAGAAGAGTGCCTTATTATAGTCTATGAGCATCTTACACTGTTAAACTTGTAAACTTAGCCCTGTAGGTCACATACTTTGGGGTGCATTTGGATATATTGACTAAACGTGCTTGACTTGGTAAGCTGCTTATTTCTGTAGTGCTAAATTGACTGAGTTCTGTGGTAGTTTCTGGATGTCTACTGAAGCCTTTTTATTCATATTAGCATTTTTTCTTTTAATATCTATGCTTTAATATGTTTTAAAAATCTGATTCTTTACTGGCTATGGCCAGTGGTCTTAATATTCATCAGTCTTCAGTTTCTGTCATGTTACTGCTGATGTTGAGGGCTGTTCTGATAGTGCTCTGATTTGCCTGTTTTTAATTTTTAGGGATGATTGCCTATGGCATGGCCAAAGGAGCAGTGCATCAGCTTTGTCAGAGTCTGGCTGGTGCCAGCAGTGGGCTGCCATCTGGTTCTGCTGCAGTTGCCATTTTACCGTAAGTGGTTGCGTAGCTGTCGCTGCCTGTGTTGTTTAATTTAATTACTGCTGTAACCTAGAGCCACACAGATATGTTTGCAGTGTCCTGTTCACAGCACACAAACAGCCTCTCACACCTACTAACAGGGAAAGGATGCCTCTTGAGTGGATAAACAAAGAGTTACGCAAGTCACCCTAAAAATTGTTACGTTCTTTGCCTTTGCAAAACAGTAGTGGATGTTAGGATTAAAATTTGATTTACTTTTAACCACTTTAACTGTAGCCATGCATTAATGTGTGATTTCTTTATTTCAATTTAGACAAATATAAAAATTAGTTTAACTGTTCATTAAAGTTTTAGACTTAGCTCTGTGATAATAGTAAGCAAAAGATTACTTGACAGCTTTTCACTTGATTAAAGATGATTGTTCAAAAGGTACAGCATACCAATGCTTGACTGGTAAAATTAGGTTACTTTGAGGACCTGTAAACCAAAAAGAATTTAGCTTGTATTTACGTGCTTTCATTTTGTGTCAGGAAAGCCAGTAAAAAGTGGATGGCCTAGTAGGTCTTAAATATGTTTAATTTTATCGATTCTGTTGCAAAAATCAAAAGTATTTTTCTTGCCAGGTCCATGTCTAGTTCAGGACCCAGAATGTAAGACTAAGGAGTTCTGTACAGAGATTTGGTACAATACCTGAATTCTCTTTTGATTTCCTCACACACACTCTTAAGACACTTCTTCAGGTGAGGCAGGAATGGCATTAGATGTGTTTGGATAGCTGACTCCACCTTCTAGACAGCTTATAGGCAGGCACACACCAAGATCACTGGATTTTTGTGCCTGCTGCTCTTGTGTAGTTCTCATGCAAAACTCTGTTCTTAAGTGAATTTTTGAGAGGGTAAATACACCTTGGATTGTCAACAGCATTTCAGTGAAAGAGTTCTGGAAAGTTAACCCTTTAATGTCATTGTATGTAGTGTAAATATGTATTGTCAAAGTCAGAACTTCCTATATTTATGCACTTGGTTTCTTGAAAGCATGGATGGAGTGCAGGTGTGCTGGGTAGTACATGTGAACAGGCTGATTGCTGCCATTCCCCATCTGCATGAGAGAGGTGGGAAGGGAGCTGCAAGCTGAGTGATGACTCCAATGGGCAGTTCCTCAGCTAGCCAGGAAGCTGGGGGATTCCTGTTTGGAGCCTTGGATATACATTGAAACTAATGGCTATATTCTGTTAACACATGTGGAGGATGCAAGGGAAATCCATATCACATGGTGTAAAAGTCAAGGATGTATTACAGCAGTGAATTGAAGCAGGTGGTGCTCATCAGAAACATGATATATAAATAAAAGGCTTGCTTATCTTTTTTAATCACAGGGTTACCTTAGATACACCAGCAAACAGGAAATCAATGCCTGATGCAGATTTCAGCTCCTGGACACCCTTAGAATTCATTGCAGAGTGAGTATCTGTGGGATAACTAAACAGTTGCTCACTGTGCCTCTTGCTGCTGCATCTCAGTGCCTGTTATTTTTAAACAGCTGTCTTGGATTTGGGTGGAATTTTTTCCTCCATCTTATTAGGTATCTTTCTAAATCACATCAGGTTTAATTGCCCAGGCTTCCTAACTGGAGAAAATTAGCCTAACTCCATCAACTTCAGCTTCTCTACATAAGTTATTCCAGCAAGGAAGGAAGATAGCCTTAAGCAGCTGGAAGCTCGAGAATTTCCTAAAGCCTGTAGACAAATTAAATTGCAGACAGCAGGTGCAGGAGACACCTGGCTTAAAAATAAGCTGCAAATAAGCATGTCAACTTGGGTGGGATTCTTTTTCTTCTAAACACATTTTCTTGCCCAGTTTATGGCACATTAGTTCAGCTCTCTCAACTGGCAACATTTCTGCTCTTTTCAGAAGAATTTAGTACAGATTTTTTTTTTACTAGCCACAAAAATTTGTCCTGAATGGTGCTGCAAAATGCTGAAACTTCAACTGTAGCTTATGTAATGGCAGACTGAGATTATCTGCCTTACTACTCTCATTCTTCAGGGTTAGAGAAGGTGCAGCATGAGTGTTGCCTTCTGCCATGTGATGGGGAGTAGCAGAGTTTCTGTTGAGGGTGAACTCACATTTTAAAAGTCTTTTAGAACTGATAGTGAAAAGGAACAAAATATTGCTAATTGTTCAGAGAGTAGTTTAGCTCTGATGTCAGATTTCCTTTTTTGTAATTTTTTTTAAGGAAAAATGGAAATGGTTGTAGTTACATCTGTTTAGGTTAAGCCTCTGCAGTTGTCTGATGAGACTCTTTAAAACTGGCCCCATCAATTGAATTTAACTGGCTTGAAAACATTCAGAAAAATATCCTTAATTTATTGTGCTCCAGGGACAGCTTAGCTGGATGTTGCAGTGTTGCAAATTCATTTTTTAAGTTTAACTTTTAAGTAATTTATCCTTACAGGATAATTCAGCTGATTGGTTTGTTTCATTTCTAATTCCCTGAAGTTTAACCCCAGTGCTCTGAAAACTGAAAATCTCACTGAGCAACATCAGCATCTGTTGGCAACATCTGCATCTTGGGAACAGTGCAGGCAATCCTTTTCCATATGGCACTTAGATTTTGTGCCCTGGAAGCTCGTGTTGAATTGTGGGAATTCCAGAATCCCCACAATCATGTTCCAACATGACAGTTGCTATGTCTGCACTATTGGAAGGGCTGAAGGACCTGTAAAAGACACGTCACTCTCTCTAGTCTATTTTGAAGAAGGAGATTATGTTGTGTTTTTGATAAGGAGTCTCCTGGTCTGCTACCTAGAAGGTGTCCATCTTACTCAGCACTATCTTGGATGTCTTAACTCTTTTTTTCCCCTCCCACTGAGACCACTTTCACAGTTAAGTATCAAAATGTTATAATGGCCAGTTGCAGAGTAATGAGTTTAGCAACTCTATTCTAGCCATAAAACTGTATTTCTTTTATATATATGCTATAAAGGCAACTAAAGTAGCTCCTCCTTCCCCTTTTTAAATTTTTTTTAAATGGGAAAAAACCTAGTGACTCTGACATTTTAAGCTCCTGGCCTTTTCTTTTGAGATATTTGGGAAGTCCTGTGTACTCTACTGCTCCTTGGATTTCTCTGGGCCCTCTGAACAGTTCTGAGGGTCTGAATCCAATGATCACATCACATAGAAATCACTAGAGAGAGCAGTAGGAAAAGAAGGAAAAGTAATAGGCTTGTATTTTATTCTTCCTGTCAATATACCTGGTAGTAGTTGTAAAGTTTTTGTTCTCCCTCACCCTATTTTATCCATTTATTTTAAAACAGAACCTTTTATGACTGGATAACAGGAAAGGATCGACCAAGCTCTGGCAGTCTAATCCAGGTGATAACTACAGGTGGGAAGACTGAACTAGTTTCAGCAGCACATCTTTGATGTCAGTCACTTAAAGTGATGAAACTTCATCACAGGAGAAGCTGTGGAAAATCTGTCCACCAGTATAATTTGAATGGTCTTCTGTATCCAATGTTTGTAGTTATTCCATTAATGGAACCAGATTTCAAGTAATATTTCTGTGCTGTCAGTTGTGAGCTATCAGCATTTGTTTACCAAATAATACCAACTTGTCTCTAAACGAAAGTTGCAGTCTTTGAAGTCTGTAATGTCCTAATTCTGAGCATTATATGGCAACTTACCTGTTTCCTGTGAAATGGGAATTGTGCTTAACTATGTCATGTGATTGCATACATAATGGTTGGATTTCTTTCTCTGTCAGTAAGTGTTTCTGGCAATTTACCGTGAATCTGCCAGTATTCTGTCTTTTCCTGAGACTATAACCCCACCCCTGCATATTATGATGTCTGTAGCCACAGGGAACACTGCAGTCATGTATCATGCCCTAGTCGTGTAACACTTTTCTTGTGAATGTTCCACTTGAGTTAATGAAACTGAATAGAGATTACTCACTTGAGGAGGAATTCCTAATTTGCCTTACAGTTCATAGGCTGCTCTCAGGCCTACAGTTGTAGGATAAAAGTCATTCTGTCAAATGAATAGTATGTCTTTCTTGTAGTCATGATGGTTCTTGACTTTTTCAAAAAGCAAAGTGCCATAAAGTAGTAGAAAAAGCATACATGCACTTGAAAATTGAACTTTTTGTGCTAAATAAATATATATTGTTTTATGTACTGGGCTGTCTCCATTACTTGTAATCCCATTATCTTTAACATTTTAATTGGTTTAATTGAACACACAGTTCAGTTGTGGTAAAGGACGTAATTTTTTTACTTATTTAACTCTTATGGTGCATAAAACACATTTCTGTGTGTCCTGAAGATCTACTAGCCATGCATAGAGGCAGGCTTTCAGGTGGGGCAAATGTTTTCTTAAATCCAGCCATGTTACATGGAAATACAGTTCAGATAAAGAGTGCAAGCATTACCTGTTCTGAGCATAGACGTACACAGAATAAGTTCTGTTGGATTTTTGGGAACATCTTGAAAGCAATTAAATATGCAAAGTGGTGTGTATGTTCTCCCTCTGCACTTTTCTGTTTTTATTAACTTCAGGGTTGTGTTGGGGAAGGATTTACTGCCATGAATCAGGAAACCTTTCCCTTCTTCCCACTGGAAAAGCAAGGTGTGCCCATGTTAATTTCAACATGGAATGATAGCCTGTTTTGCTGTGACTGTCTCTTTACTTGTTTTGATTTGCTGGATGCAAAGGTAGAGGGGAATTTTTCAGTCCTGTCAAACCAGGACTGTCAATTTGTAAATCTGCTTTTGATTTTTAAAAGCAGACTTTGATTTGAAAAATCTGCTTTTGATTTGAAAAGCTTGCAATGATGCTGCTGCACCAGCAGTTTCTACAGGCTCAGAGTACAGGCGAAAACTGCAAGGGACTGGTTGGGAATGAAACTGTGGGTGCTACTCAATAATTCTGGAAAAGGGGATGACTATCATACTACAAACACAATTTGAAGGCTTCAATTTGCCAAGTTAGCTAAAGCAGTGAGTAGTGTTAAAGCATAATTGTGAATGCAAGACTTCTGGATTAACTTTCATCAGTTTGCAGGTATGAGCAGAAGGATACAGAAATGACATCAGTGGAACTGGAGAGTGACAGTAGAGGTGAGTGTATGGCAATGAGCCAAGTGTCTGACAAGCTTGCCTCTGAAGGTGAGAGATTTAACCTGAGGAATTTGATGTTAAAGAGGCTTTTTGTGACCAGTTTCATCCTGAATCTCTCCAAACTTTATTTCCTTCAGCTGGCCCAGAGATCTGTGGTGCTGCAATGAGGAGCAGAGAGGTGTCTTTGTGTGGGTGTGTTCCATATGGATGAACTCTCTGCAGTGCCCACACATTGCTAATGGAGACTGTAGTCCTGCTGTGAAGATTTTCACAGAATTATGGCATGGTTTAGGCTGCAAGGGAGCTCTGAAGATCATCTAGTCTGACTCCCCCATCAGGCAGGGATGTCTTACTGCTTATTACAGAAATAAATACATGATGAATTTCCACTCCAGTGTTGATGAGAACTTCTGAATTGCTCATATTTTACATTTATATGGCATGATTACCAACACTGTACTATGGCAGAAGTTAGAAGCTTATCCTCCTTTAGCTTAGGGAATGCAATATTTATTAATTTATTATATATATTAAACAGCTGAATTTATCATGTTTTTTACTTGGGACTGTACAGATGTTGTCACACTAAAAAATTCATATGCACAGAGCCTGTTTAGTAGGGCATTTTTCTATGCAGCCTTCCTTCTAAGATGCATCTACTGTTTACTAAGAAGGAAGGTAAGTGGTGTCTGGTGAAAAATAAAACACAAATCATGCCAGATCAGTCCTCCTTACACTGCAGCCCCCTTGCACTCAGCATTCTGGGTTTCAGAGGTGTAATATTGCTTGAAAATAAATATTTCTAGAGCAGAGCCAATGCACCTTGGAGAAGATGATGCAATTGCATGGTCCAGCCATACACACAGTTCCAGTCTCCCCAAACAGGGATGGCTCTTGCACATGGCATCTGATACAAAGGTGCAGAGACAAGCCATGGCTTTGTCAGAAGGCCAGGGCAGCTGGACAGGCCTGCTCTGTAGGAATGGGGTTTGTTCCTACAGATTCAGAGAAAGTAGATTTTAATAGAGCACAAACAAGAGGCTTGTACAGTAGAATATCAGCAGTATTGTTATATCAGTAGTATCATTATAAATCCAAAGACCTCTGAACACTGGGCAAGAGCCTGTTTTTGACATTCCAAGTGTTAAGTGGGTGGGAACCTGAGCTGCTGTGTGGACTGTGGCTGCTGTTCTGCAGAGCCTGACTGGGTCTAGTCCCCTTGCTTTGCAGAACCTTTTGTTCATTTCAGAACTGAGTCCAAAATGTTTTCAGAGTTCACTGGGAAATGAAATTCACATATTTTACCAACAGGTTTAATTTGTTTAGTTATATTTTCATGAGAAAATAATTTTTCTACCAATTATCTAGTAAAAATTGCCACAAAATAAACATTTAGAATCATGCCCTGCTTCTAAGGAAAACAGAAAAGTTTTCAAATGCAATAACAGTGGAGTTATTCAGCATGTCCAATTCTACTGCAACCCAAAATTGCACTTTGAAATCTTTGTTGAAACATGCTAAACAAGTGTGGTGTTGTTTTTTTTTTTTTTTTCTTCAATAGTAGAACGAAAATTACTACCACAACAAGAAGTAACATTTATCATCTTTCTTCTTCCTTGTATTGGCTCACTGGAAGAAAACAGATGGGGACTGTAATAGCATGTGGAGATGCTTCAGACTAACCCTTGCAGTGTTGAACAAGGTGAGAAGTAGGCAGACATCTGAAAGGCATTGCAGAAGTCAATAGCAAATGTCACTTGAGATTTCTATCTCTGTTATTCTTGCACTTCCTGAAACACCCCGTTCTGAAGGATTTGCTCTATAAATACGGCCGGTCTCAGCAGGGTCTGTGGGGGCTCTCGGGGTCTGATCACAGACTCCCACGGCTGAGCAAGGCTGATCCTCAGGAGTGCCAGCAGAGGGCAGAGACTTCCACTGCATTGGGGAGGTTTCTTTACTGCTAAGGAATATCTTTTTATCTGCGAGAATTTTAACCATGCCACGGCCAAAAGAGGCCCATGCCGTTTTTTTGGTTTATTGCCCACAGTCTGACCTTTCTGGCTTTTCCTGTGCCAAGCACATGCTGCCTACTCCATATACCAGTTTTAGAGACCACTCCATCATCTTCAAGCAGAACAAGCCAAAAAACAGCAACAAACCCCAACAAACACCAATACGCAGACACACACACACACAGAAGAACAAAAAACCCCAACAACAACAAAAAAAGAAGGCAAGGCTGTGAAGGGAGTCCCACATCAGGATGTACCATTGCTGTTGGCATGTTAGCAGCAAGTAGAATGACAATCAATATTCTGCAGCACAGCTTTAAGGGCTTGGACACAGTATGAATAGAAACAGGTTATTTAACTGCTGTGCTGCACATAAGAGTATAAGAATTTCCTAACCCAAGCGAAAAAGGCAGGAACTGTTCAGTCTGGACTGGTATTAACAAAGAGATGGAATTTGGTGATATAAAACTTAATTACTATGGGGTTTTGAGTATTAAAGTTTTAACTCCTTTGCCTGTGAAATGAAGGAATGTATAATATTTTTTAAAAAAGCTATTTAGGAGGGAACAAAAAGTATCAAGCCACACAACTGTGATTTCTATAGTTTAATATTCTTTATCCAGTGCCTTCTCTAGATATGAACTATACCACTATTCTTAGTATTTTCCATGTATGAATTTCCTCTTAAGCGCTTTCTAAGTACATACTAGGATGTTCTTACAAATGGAAAGCACAGTAAAACCTTAAGATTGAAGCCCCTGGTTTCTGCTCCTGCTTTGGCTGCTGGTCTGGTGGAAGACTTTGAATATATCTCTGCACCTGTGCCTGATATCCCAAATATATATGAGACCATTTTATAGTGCATTGAGATCTATTGATGCATCAGAACATATGAATAAAACACAGTTATCTCAATGTGTACAATAATAGAAGCTCAAAATACCTCTTTTGTTCATTGAACTTAATGCAAAAAATGTGACCACAAGCAGCAGTCATCAGTCATATCCCTTTGTTACCACCAGTCATATTTTGTGATTTGCAAAGAAGTGCTGTGTCAAAGACTGCCTCAGCCTGGTAGTTTGGACATCACTTACCTGTGTATCTGGTAGTATGTAGTGATATTTTCTCTCCAGTACAACAGGCATTACTTTTTCATGACTATCACAGCTGGAATTCAAAAATACCTTGTTGATTTTAATTTTGAACAAACCAATTACTCTTTCTGTCAATGTATCCTTACATCTCAGTGAGACAGGGCTGAGATAATAAAAGAAATGGGCCTCATAGTAAATTCTGGATCACTATGAGTTAGTGTGATGTTTAGCTTTTTTATTTAAGACCATACACAAATATCACCTGTAAGAAAAGGGTTTCTTGGGAAGATATTCTTTTCCAGTTGTTGAGCTCCTCGACATCCATATGCTTAGATGTCCAGATTTTTTTCCACCCTCCATTGAGAACAATGAACAGATCCTAAACTGCCAGCTTCTAATTTTCAAAATCTGTGAATCATATCCTGGGTAGCAGGGCACAGCTGTGTATGTCCTGAGTGCTTCATGCCTACATGGTTGCACTAATCAAAAAAATCAGTCCACAATCCAGCAGGGGTTAATGACCTACTTTATCCATATTACCTGATAAGTAACTTTAACATGACTAAATTTTGTGAATAGCATATTTTCATTTTCCTTACAGCCCCCCAAAAACTTCCTGTTTGCAAATTCAGGCCTCTCCTCTACCAAAGTGTTACCCTGCAAGCCTTCACACCATCTGTATAGTTAGCATGTAGGAAACCATGCTATTAGCAATATGAGGCCACACAAATGTGTAAAAACATGTAGCCTCCCCCTTCCCCTGTCTCAGCTTCTCTTGTTTTCCCCTGTGGAGTAGTCTCTCAGACCAAATTTGCTCTGAGAGGTGTCAGGCAGTGTAGGAGGTTGGGGTTCTGTGCTTCTGATGGTTTTCTCCTCCACTTTGCCTGCTGGTTTTCCTGCTGCTCTGTCCCCTGGTGCCCCTGCTCTCACCACCTCGCCGGGGGTGGGTTGAAGGCTCATCTGATGTGATCACAGCCACGCACCATGTTCCTGCTGCAGAGGGGGTTTGTCTTCACCCTGCTGCTGGAGAAGAGGGGCATAAGTCATGCTTAGCATATACATGTCTTGAGTGCTGTGGATAAAGACATGGACATCATGTACAGCATAAATGGAGTGGGGAGGACAGGTTATTAATGATGTAGGAACTGTTTAGCTGGCACGCAGTCATGTATGCACTTAAGCATTTTTTCTTGGTGGTTATTAGGAAGGGCCAAGTGGAGTTTGCCTGCATAGTCAGGAGATGGTATGAAGTACTGTTTGAAGGGGCAAGGACAATTTCCCAGCTGTGGGCTGCTTGCTGGGCACTGGGTACAGCAGGCATCTGGGCAGCACTGCAGCGTGCCCAGGCATGTGGCTTCTGCAATCCCTGGTCAGCAGGGTTAAAAAAATAGGTGGATTCAAAGTAACAGAGGTGGATAATAGTAAGAGAGCAAGAGTTGAATTTTTAGACAATGTAATAGTTAATTTTTTCATGAGGATCTGATACTTTTCGAAATACTGTTTAAAATTGGAACAAAACAGGAATTGTCACTCTTGAATTGTCCACTGGTCATTTCCAGTGGGGGCTGAGTTTTCAGATTAACACTTTCTCCTTAACTCTTAGGCTTTTACTTAGTAACTTGCCAAAACCACTGGATTTCAGATAAGGGGATACACCTCCAGTTTGTCTAACTTCTGTTTCACAATTGTTAAATGGTTAAAGTATTGACTTTAACTTCTGTTCAGGAGAAGATACTAGATGCATGTGCTGTTATATACATCTGCTACAACAAAATTTCTTGGTTAAATACTTCCAGTATTAAGACTTCTAAAAACTGTAGCAAATTTGAGTTACATTCCATCATTTAATGCATTAATTTCACCTTAACTATAGTCAACAGGGAACAGATGAAGACAGAGCAACTCTTTGTGTATGACTGCATTATGTGGATTTCATGCAGAGACTCTGACTGTAGCTGAACATGTCATAATTAAGAAAATTCCTAATGTTAGGGGTTTTTTCCTATAATACTTTTTCGCTGAGGGTGGCATTTACAGGGTAATTTTGAAGTTCAGCAGGAAAAAAAGAAGAATTGCTCTTAAGTAGTTTTCTTCCACTTACGCATTGTTAAATTTATTATTCTTTGTTCTATTCGGGTTTTTTGACATCTCAATCAAAACCACTTTATGTGAGGCATGATTCCAGCCACTGTGATTATAGGTTTCTTTGGATTGCTGAGCAAAGTGGAAGTGTTAACAAGAGAGGGTCTCTGATGTGGGTGAGGTTACCCTAGAGCTTTAGAGCACAGTCTGTTCTGATGGAGAACAAGTGGGAACAGCACTGGAGGATGATGGTGATACTGAAGACTGGGATGAAATGGATGAGTGAAATAAGAATGAACATGGACATGAGAAAGAAGGGGTTACTCTTCAAACTGAAGGTAAGAATAAAAGCCCAGATCAGCAGTATGTGGCAAGAAGTGGAGCTGTGCAATGCCCCTGTTTTCATGTTGAATAATAAAGCAAACCTAAGGTTGTACTAGCACTAGTTTGCAGGGGTTTGTGTGAAGATACCAACATCATACTGGAGGACCAATATTCTAGGTAAAGAAGGAAATCATGGGTGTATGTCCAAGAGGGGAAAAAGAAACACTTGAGAGAGGGGAATTTGAGTTAAGAATTAGCTAAAGCAAGCATGAATTTCAGCAAAGTATTTTCTTCTGTTTCTTGATTCTTTCTGTGTTCAGGGAACCAAATCTCCGTGAGTTCTTTATGCAGTCATTAAAAATACAAACTAAATTCCGTTGGTCCATGTCCGATACAGTTGAAATTATTAGCCAGGTGATAGAAAAATGCACCTGTTCCATCAGAAAAGATGACATTTAAACTCCTGTTTTGTATTTCCTGAACAAACAAGGTTATCCTGTATTGCTAACCTCAGGAAAAACCCTCTGCAAGAGTGTTAGGTGGATAAGAAAGTGGTTGTATGGTCACATCCAGGGGGAAAAGAGAAGGCTTTGGAGTGACCTAATTGTGCCCTTCTGGCACCTAAAGGGAGTCTACAAGAAAAGGGCAGAGAGACTATTTACAAGAGCATGTGAGGACAGGGCAAGGGGGAATGGTTTCAAACTTGAAGAGTAGGTTTTAGTAATAAGAGGAAATTCTTTAGGATGGGGGTGCTGAAGTATGGAAACAGGTCCCCCAGAGAAGCTGTAGGTGCCCCATCCTTGGAATGTTCAAGGCCAGATTGGATGAAGCTCTGATCTACTTGGTCTAGTTGGGTGTCCCTGCCCATGGTCGGGGGGTTAGAACTTCGTGGTCTTAGAAGTTCCTTCTAATCCTGCCCATTCTATGATTCTCCTTGTGGTAATGCAGACCTCCCACCATGTGTCATGAATTACACTGTCTGTTTTTCAGAACAACCCACTGTTTTGATGGAAGCCTTCTCCAACCATACAAAATTAATGTTAAAAGACTATCGAGTATTTATTTATTGGTGGCATAAGTTCTGATTTGGATTAAAACACTTAATGTGCTTTCACTGAACCTAGGGAAACAAATAGGTTTGCAATCTAAATCCTTCTGCCTGTACCAGGAGATGGAACACTTGGAACACCGCTGCAAAAATTAAAAATGTGGTTCTTTCCACTATCTGCATCTTCTTACTACAAGAAGTTACAATTACTAAGTCTCCCTTACAATAATTTACATAGAAGATAATGCCCAAATTTGGGATGTTTTATTTTAAAGAGTGTAAGAGAGGAAGTTCAGTCTTCCTTCAGTTCTTTCCATCTTTCAGAAGACATTCAGATAACTTGTCATAACCAGTATGAAATATCAGATGGGGTGAGACTGAATGTAGCTATCAATGCTTCAGTGCTTGCATTGGTCATGAAACTGGCATTTAGAGTTCTCAGTGCCCTGAGAACTGAATGCTCCCCACTGCTTCTAACTTAATAACCTGAAGTTATAAAAGGTTTCATGGCAAGTGCAGTGAAAATGAAACTACAAAATGTCCAGTATGTTGCTACTCACAATCGATCTTACCCTGTCAAGAGCCCCATCTGTGGAGCTGTTTGGAGCCAGTATATTCAAAAGCCAACTTGTCTTCCATTCGCTGAAAAATGAGCGTTGGTAAATCAAACATTTCACTTGTATTTTGACTAACTGGATGTTTTTTGTCAAGTGAACAGGTGTAAGGTAGAAAAAGTTGATCTTACAAGTTTCAAATCAGATTCTAGCAGTGTTGAAGTCCCATCTGTGATTCTTTTTAGCCAGTAGCACTAATTTTAGACATGCCAAAGTCAAACATCTTCAAAAACATACACTTCTACCTGTACAAAGTTGTGAAGTCCCTACAGACCCTGAATATGGTTTAGTGATAGCCATTGTCACCCAATCAAACCAGATGTTTCAAAACCCAGCTGGAATACAGACTAGTTTTAGATTAACCCAGATATGGCAAAAGTGCAGGCATCATAGGTCAAGGTTCAGCCTGAGCTATTTACTCTACTTAAAAACAGTTTTAAAAAAATTGATCAAAAATCACCTGTAATCTTATCTGAAATGCCTCTCAGAGGCTCAGAGTGTTCAGAAAGGAATAGGACCAAAGAAATGCATATTCAGTTAATTTTTAGTTTGGTTGCCGTTGGAAATTAGTGTCTCAATTAGCATGCTTATTTCTGACACAACTTCATCTCTTTCTTGCTCTTCTAGTGCTTGATTCTAAAATTCTTTCCCAAAGTGGCCTATGCTGCTCACAGTTGGAAACAGAATGCCAAGACAGATGGACTTTGGCTGTGGTGTAATATACTAGTTCTTTTTTTTTTTTTTTTCATTTTTATCTCACTACTAAACAGACAGGGTCAACCTAGAAATTAGAGTAAAATTCCAGTCATTAGATCTATGAGGTTTTGGATCAGTTTTTTCACTGGGATTAGAGAGAGGTAAAATACTGTCCCATCTACTAGGTGGAGCTTGTTACATTTATCAGTATTTTGTGATGTGACCACATGTGACATGAGCTTCATTCCAATGATTTTTATGTAGAACCCCCACAACACTCTGCTCCTTATGAGTCTCTTTTGCACCTCTGGAAACCAGGAATAAGGCTGTTTAAAGATGATGAGATGAGTGCTGGCAGTAGAGATAGCAACAATCTGCCTTTCTCTTGAGAATAAAGCAACAAGATATATTCATTTGATGGCAGATGTCAAGTCATGGAAATTACAGATTAAAAATAATTTATGTAAGAAACATATTTTACATCTCTCGACTTCTATTTTGAAAGAGTGTCACGTTAAAGTACCATCATATAAATGCATCATGGGAGCAAAGAATATGAGAAAGGCTGTGCTCTAACAGTGACCTACATCCTGGGGCATACCAAAGCCTCAGCAACATCAGACAACATCTTCAGAGTGGCCATTTAACTGTCAGCCACATGATTTGTAGCTGGCTGCAGTAAGAACTAAAAATGTAGGGTGTTAGACACACATTACAGAGGAAGAAAAAAAGCAAAATAAATTGGCATCACTGAATTTTTTTTCAGACTTTGACTTGAAAGTGGGGAAATCCCACTCACACTACCAATTTAATTGCAAACTGTTTATATAGGAAGGGCTCACTATTTTTTTTCACTTCCTCTGAAGGAAAAAAAAAGTCAGATATGAAAAACACAGGTTAAAAATAAGTACCACATACAGTGAAGCACAATATCTTAATTGCCTGTAGACTGTCAACTCAAACAGAGAGAGATTAACTCTGAGCTAAGGCAGGAGACACAGCTATGAACCAGTTCTGGCCCTTGAGAAACTACAATTATTTTGTAATTAGTGTCTCTTCAGTCTTTACACTACTTGAGGTTCTTCTTGCTGATTCTGCTCAGCCACTACAAACCCTATGATCAGTGGGTTTCAGCTGTCTCTTCAAAGCTGTCCCTTTAGTGTCTTCCTTCCTGTGGTTTCATTCTTGCCTTGTGGAGTGCTGGGCAAAGTTGCAGAGGGACGGGGAACCATCAGCTTGGAAATGTGTTTCTGGCTCTCTCTGCTGAGGAGAGGGAAACAGAAATTCTGATGTGATGAAGCATCATGTCTGATGTGCAGTCAGTACTGTTTTTCTTTTTTTAAAAGGAAACCTGCTCTGTGTCCAAGAATGGGGGGAGTAGCCATTGATGTGTGGGCAGACACTTCGGGGCTGGGAGCACAGACAGCTGGTATGTTGAAGATATCCGTGGGAGAACTTGTAGACCACTGAGACTTGCAGACTGCTCTAAGAAATGTCTGTGTTATTCCTATTGCTGCAGTATGTTATTGCTGGTCATGCAGTATCTGATTCTAGCAGTGTGTCTGCTCTGCCCCTGGAGTAAGCAGCAATACTGTATTTGGGTAGCATGTCTTGGCCTCAACAAGGACACTGGTTTTCTAAGATCAGGAGATAGGACTCAGGGAAAAAAAAAAAAAAAAAAAAAAAAAAAAAAAAAAAAAAGAACTTCAGTAGTTTAAAAAATCCATTATTTACTTGCATTTCTCCATGAAATATTTCTGCTGTTACTGATGTTTTGAATGATGGTTTACAGTCATGCAGAGAGCTGTTCCACTTCTATCACAGTTGAAGTGTATCTAAGTTCCCTGCCTCTAAGCAGAGAGTAACTGCTCTGTTACTTTGTTGATAGTTTTTTTAACCATCCCTCCTATTATTAATAGCCTGAGAGAAAGGCAGCAACGTTTTCTTGCCCCTGCTATGCACAGTCTTGTCAGACAGAGGTAAATGTAAACTACAGCCTATTCTGTGAGCCTTATATTGCCCTCTAAGCCTGTATTCTTTGGGATGGACCTAGATGGTTGTTTTCCAGGTCCTCCTTTTCCTTATTGAAGATGGGAGTAACTTTGGCATTTCTCCAGTCATTAGGCACCTCTCCCATTCTCCATGATATTTCAAAGATGATGGAGAGTGTCTTAACAACATCTGCCAGCTCCATCAGCACCCATGGGTGCATCCCATCAGGGCCCATGGATTTATGGGTGTTGAATCTGTTTAGCTGATCTCTAATCCAACTCTATATGACTAAAGGGAAGTCATCCTTCCTCCAGCATTCCTCTCTTACCAGGACAGGGACTCCTGAGGGCCAGCCTCAGCAGTAAAGACTGAGGCAAAGAAGGCATTCAGTAATTCCACCTTCTCTGTGTCTTCCATCACCAGGACACCTATCTGATTCCACAGCAGCCCCATATTTTCCCTAGTCTTCCTTTTGCTGCTGATGTACTGGTAGAAGCCCTTCTCAATGTCCCTTGCCAGTCTTAATGCCAAGTGGGTCTTGGCCTTCCTCATGGCATCCCTGCATGCAAGGTTCCTGTAGTTCTCCCATATGGCCTGTCCCTTTTTCCACATGCCATACATTTCTTTTTTCTGTTTGTGATTTGCTAGAAGCTCTCTGCTCATCCATGCAGACCTCCTGCCCACTTTGCTTGATTTCCTGCTCACTGAAATACACTGAAGTGGTGCTTTAATACTGACCAGCTGTCTTGGCCTCCCCTCACCTTCTAGAGCCATGACCCACAGGATTTCTCCAGGGATGCTTGTTACTGGTGAATAAATGAGCTTTCAGTACAGTGGTTTGGGCTGGAAGGAACCTTAAAGACTGTCTAGTTCCAATCTCCCAGCCATGGCCAGAAACTACCACACAGCACAGCATAAGGAAACTATGGTTTTAATATGCTAATTATCATATGTTACTCTCTAGGTATTCATTTATCAATTAAAACCACCCAAGACATGAATTTGTATATTGTGGCAGTAGAAGTATGTAGGGAGGCAAACAAAGGATGATCAGGGGGAAGTGGGAACTGAATCTACATACACTCTGATGAGTATACTGTATTTCAAAGCAGTAATTCACAACTGAAGGTTCACTGGTTTTCTATAAAAAAGTCAAAGCAAGAAGCTTTCTGCAAAGATTTCTTTACAGTCCAAGGCTAAGAAAGAAGTCTTTGACAAGGATTTAATAAAATTCTTTAGATGGTGGTTCTGGTATCATTACAAAAATAAAATCACTAATTTTCATATTAGCAGCTATTCTCTAAATAATTTAAACATAATGGCAGAATCCTATGTGTGCTGAAAGATTTCAAAAGGGAGATGAATCCATGCACACAAATTGACACAAAGTTTCAAGTTTTGTTTTGAAGATTTGATTGTTTATCTCAAATGCACAATGGATATTTGGGTTTGGACAGCTCTTTTCTACAATTATGTTCAGTAGTTAACTCGATCTACCAAAGCAAGCTGTCTTTTCAGAGGCATTAAAATGCAGTCTATTTTAAGAAAGAGAGAAAGAAAAGTCATGAGGAGGATCAGATCATTTTTAAAAGCTCATTTAGGGAAAAGAAAAGGTAATTTAATACTTTGTAATGTCTGAAAGGCTTGATTTAAGGCAAAATTACTAGCCAGTTTAGATTATTTTAGCACTAATGGAATGAAATTTTCCTATTTTTTTTAGAGCTAAGTCTGTAATGAGGAGATTCAAGTTGACTGAAAGCAGTAAATAGATTATAAGTGCATTTTGTGAAATTGGAGAAAAGATTCTTTATGTATATTACATTAAACTTTCAAACAGCTTTCGAAAGTTGTTTTTCAGATGGGAAAAAACTTGTCCTTCCCTTACTTCTACATAACGTTTTTGGTGCGTAAACATATGTAAAATGCAGGAAACAGTGAGAAAGTATGCATGAGCAAATTTTTGGGTACACCTTTTTCTTCCTCCTTAAAAGAGAAGGAAATGAGTAAAATGCAGTAAATTTGTAAATACTTAGGAAATTTAATTGTGACTAAACCAAATTTGGTTTTCTGTAAGAAACAGATGGAAAAAATCCCATCTGTTTTACCAAGAAATGCTGAAACTTGTCTTTTGAGTCAGAAGTAGTTGAAAAATTTATTTTCTTTTTTATTTCACAAGATTAATCATATTTAGGATGTGGCTTCTCCCTTCATGGAATAGGAGGAAGACTGATTAATGTCAATACATAGGATCCAAATTCCCTTCCAGTCCACTGTGTCTTCGGAAAAAGCTCCTTATCTGAATGTTGGCAATCCAAGGATTTTGTGAAATATTAAGATAATGTGCATTTACAATCTGCTAAGTATAAAACAGAAGCACAAAAACACTGAATAAACATTTTTGTTTACATAGCATAGCTGTATTGTGCAAAATTACAACCAACTTAAGAAAATCATTTAGTCACACCAGATAAAACAAATATTTTTCTTACATTCACCCAGTGGCATAATGCTATGTAATCTCTGTCTTGATGATCTATCAACTGGTGTTCCAACTCTCCTCATTCCTTTTCAATATTTTGTACTCCTGCCAGTGTTTTTGTGAACCTTTTCCTCTATCACCAACCTCCCTGATGTTGTTCAAGTGGCAGCAGGGTCAGTATGGTTAGTAGAGGGTTCCTTGTATTCTCTGAATGTACGTAATTTGCTGTTCTTTGTTGTCAGCATAATCCAATGAAGATTGCAGATGGTTGCTGTAGCTTTTCATAGGATAGGGGTTTTATTTCACTGATTCTAAACCCACTTGTCTTCTCATTGATTTGTGTTCTTTCTGACTATGCAGAGTTAGGACTAAGAAACCTGACTAAAGAATGAGTAAGGAAAGAATGGATAAGAGTGGATATTAGGGGGTGGCTTTTTCTAGTAGAAGGGATTAATGGAGTAAAACCTGTAGAATCTCCCTAGACAAAAAGGATTCAAACATATTACACCAGAAGAATTTATCCTCCCCCTCTACCTCTCCACTTGTGAATCTTCCTTCAGTATTCTTAAGAAAGGAATGTGTTTTTTGCTTTCCTTGTGATAGACAGATTTATTTTATACAAATTTTCAAGAATTGGAACAGGAAGGGGGAGTTTTAGCCAGAATTAACAGGCACCATTCAGCCAACAAGAGAAGGAGGTTCAGAAGGAACCTGAACAAGGCTGTGTCTGTCTAGCACGTGATCACAGAACAAGTGAGGGGAGCAAGGGGCATCCTGATTCTTCACCTTAATTCTTCTCCACTACCCTTCATGTAAATAGAAACAGTACTTCTGTACTTAACAAGCCAGAGGTGTGTGTTGCCAAGGATCATGTTTGGATACTGTATTTGATGGGGTTAGAAAGAGGAGTTTGACTGGCTTTGCTGGGAGTACATTCACAACCCAAAATAATCTTGTTCCCTAGTAAATTAATTTAAAAGGTTTTCCATATAGGATAAGGAGAAAATAATTTCTTAAAATACTTAAGTAGAATAATTTATTTTAAGAGAAGTAAACCAAAATATTTATGACATTTTATTATTCCTCATAACCTGTAGGCAATATACATGTAATACCCAACCAAATATTTAATTGACAGTATATTAGAAAACTTTGAAACAGTAGAGTTTATCAGTGAATGATCTATAAAAGTCAGTTTAATTGGTGCAAAAACAAGGGGGTTTTTTAACTGTTTAATAGGGTAGATTAATTGAACAGACAACGCTGTTATCCCTCTCTATTAATGAAAAAAACAATAATATTTGATACTGAAATTACTTCAATTTTTTTTCATCTTCATTATGAGATCAAATTGAATACCTATGCAATCAGAAATATGCAAACCTGTTAACATTATTTTAAGGAGACAGTATAGCCCAAAACTTCTAGAAGAGAAAACACTCATCACTCCAAAAGTTGCACACTTTGCTTGGTAATGTACTATGTGCAGTAGATGCTTGCTATAGAAGTCTCAATATTCTTAATATTCTTTCTGACTTTGAAATATCATTAAGTGATATGGTACCATATTAATAATTAGACATCCAAAATGAAGCAAATGCATGAAAATATGTACAAAAATCTGAGAATAATAGAATCATCATAATAAGTTGATATTATAGAACAAGTAATAAGTTGATTTGATAGAACATCTTTCCAGACTTCTAACTATATTTGTCATCTGCTTATGCCAAAGGTATGATGTTTACTCAAGCAATGGCAGCAAAATAGTAATGCTGATTTCATAAATAAGGGAAGTTTAAAACTTGTTTGTTTTTTTTTTCCCCTTGGCTGCCACTTGGGCTTGTCCCTGCTCCATCAGGGGACCCAGCAGTGAGTGATGTTCTACAGTAAGTGTCTGAAGGAACAGTAATAGTGCAGGGTGCTTAGGGGAAGTTATTTTCTTTAAATTTACTGGCCTTTGAGGTAATTTCAGGAACATGTATGCGCCATTCTGACAGCACCATGTTAACACTTTTTCTGTAGCATCACCAACCTTTATTTTTCTCTCCTAGTTACACCTTTGATTTTTGATTTTCCAGTGTTATGTCAAAATTAGTTCAGTAAAAGGTCCTCCCGGGTCTAGATTGATTGCACTGTGCTCTTCTGATTTGACATAAACAGACATTCAGGACTGAATAGCTGTCTTGCCATCACTTCAGGCTTTTGCTGTAAATATAACAATTTCAACAAGGGCTGAATTACTCTTCCTTTAAGCATGTCTGCTTTCTGTGTCATGTATTACTGACAATCTACTAAGGAGGAAAATTGCAGTCAAAAATCATGGCAATTCAGGTTGCCACAAGATAGAGAGAGCAACCATACAAAACGTTAATTATCACAGTATGTGGAAGAAAAATTTACCCAAATTTCCCTTGAACTGAAGAGCAGTGCCTTGCACAGTGTTACTTCTGGGCTAATGCTGAAATGAGCTCTGGAAAGTAAATCAATGAGTAAAGGCTTAATACAGTAGATTTATGTATGCTGTCAGTTTCTAGGCAATATAATTATTGTCAGTTTTCTGCCTCTAGCTACTCTTTTAGCTTCTGGGAATAATGAGAGAATGTGTTCAGCCATGTGACATTCTTTCCTTTGCAGAGCAAACCGCTGTTTCCCCTGTGGTGAATCTTGCATTTTAAAGAGCTCTCACACATTCTTCCATGAGAATTTTGTAAAATACCATGTGACAAAATACCGTTTTACAATATTGTAGCTGAAGTGGCTTTTCATATCACGTAGGTTGCTGAGAAATCAATGTCAAGATTGGATCCACAGAAATGCACTGTCTCAAATAAACTGCGAGTCAAAAGATGCATTTTTTATAAAAATCCTAATAGAAGCTGCAGAGTGACCATATGATAGATGGGTTTGATTCATCATGACAACACAATGCATGGTCAATCCCTTCTGAATATTATTTATTAGAGATGTTCTTGCTTTTCTTCACTCACTTTCTTCTTGTTCTCTCTCTACACCATTAGCCCAGAATGATCACAGATCCTACAATTTGAGTGGCTGTCCTTAGAATCATTCTTAATCTGACTCTGAGAGCTGGTGACACAGAGTGCTGGAAAGTCTCTAGATTAGCAGTTGTTCAGTGTTTAACTGTTTCAGAGAAGCAAGACTGTTTTTTTCAACTTGTAGTCATGATTTTGGTCAGGACAACCAATATTTTCTAAAGCTTTTTTTTCCCCTGCTTCTTTTAAATTAAATTACAGTGAGAATTGTTTCTGTTTTGTAATTCTGCAGTGCTGTGAGGTGTGACTGGTTAAATCCATGGCACTGTAATTTGAATGTACAGAGTCATGTTGGTAAAAATAATACGTGGCTTTCATTACTGACTCTATGTTCTGTCTTCTCTTCCTCATAAGGGAAGGGAAGGATCAAAATTTTTTGGATCAAAATACTCACAGAGGTGCCTGGTCAAACTAAAAATGCATGTTTATATTAGAAATAATGTTCTGGTCTGACTGCTGAGTCCTAGAAAGAAAGAAAAAGTGATATATCTTTTGTAGTCTGGGGTTTACTGAGCACAAGGGATGTGATCAGTAGGGTCTGAAGTCAGACTAACTGGTTTCAGCTGCTGACTGTAGAATTAATGATCTCTCTGTTTCCTTGGAGGGAGGCAGGGGAAAACCAACAAAATTACTTGTTGTCTCTAAGAACTGTAGTTGAGAGAGTTTTATTTAGATCTGGTTCTTTTGGTTTTGTGTATATAAAATAAATGGTATGTAAAGGAGAGTAACTTGTTCTCTTTCATTGCTGCTAAGAAGGAACTCTGTTATCATTTTTAGGTAATTTAGGTTACAAAGAAGGAATACAATAAAAAGATTTTGAGAAACAGAAATTTGATCTTAAAACTTTCAAATTTTGTCAAAAAGAGATTACATCTCAATATTTTTAATTTTTGTGAATTTATGGGAAAATATAATCATTTCTATCAATGATAGAACTTAAATAAAGTGCTAAAATATAGAGATTTGCCAATCATTTGCCTTCTAAGATGACCTGACTGGAAATTAAAATGTTAGGTCAAAACCAAAACCAGATCAAAGTCTCCCAAAGGTTCATTTAAACTATGAGCTTACTATTCTTCAGAATAAATGTGAACAAAATTTTGCAGTTGGTAGCAATAAAGCTGTCATGATTCACAGACTAAACAGCCAAAGAAATAGTTTTAGCTATGGTAAACCTGTAACACAGTGACACTATTGGTGCAGACATGGCATCAATGCTCAAAAAGTCTGTGACAACTTCACACAGTAAATGTAAAGTTTATGTTTTGGGGTAAAATTTCACAAAAGTGCTTGGTGGGCCAGTGGATTACTGCATAGCAGATTTGCTCATGTTTTCTATTCCTCTTTAGGTCTTAAGTAGAAAAGGAGAAGGATTTGAATGAAAACAACATCTTTTTCTGTCTATCACAAAGTTTTCACAAGTTAATAGGATTTCTTTTCCTACTAGAAGGGTGTTAAACTGGGATTAAGATGTGCTCTATGGACTTAATTTATGATTATATTTTTTATTTGTGCAGCGGCTTTTAAAGCCATTATTAGAGATAATAAGATTATTCATAAAAGGATAAGCTTCATTTTGTCAGTCCCACAAGGTGTAGCTGGTCTTCATGTGTTTTCATGAGAATTAGACAGATGTTTCAGGAGACTATAAACTAGCATTTGCCTGGCTACTGTAATGAGCAGTACATATATAGCCCCCAAAGCTCCGGAGATATCTAACCTGGGCAGAAGATAGCTCAGAAACTGTCTGAATTTACTCATCCCTGGGGGTTGCCTATTACAGGAAAAATGTACTTAGAAAATAAAGGAAAAGATATTTAAAGAACAGAAAACTTTCAAAATACCTTTCTTACATATAAAATACACAGAATATGAAAATTATTTAAAGAAAAAGGAAAATTGAGGAAAGGTTGGTTTTTTTTGAGGAGAATTGAAAGTTAGCTCTGATGCAGGATGTATCCTTGCTATAAATATGGCAAACGGAGATTTTTTGGGCCTGATCTAGCTTTAGTATTTAATTTGTTTGTTTTTTCAATTTCATTCAGCCTACATCAGTTTCCTGATCTAGCTCCAAATGTGTCCCACAGAAGGTGTGCAGGTCCAGCTGACATGGCCCATATGCCAAAATGCAAGACAAGAATATTTTAAGTCATTGCTGCTGCTCTGTTTTCTGAATAACACAATATTTATAACAATAAATGCTTTCCATGATAATCAGCACAGGGTCTCTTACTGAAATTGAGAATTTCTTGGCAGTTCAGGTTCAGAGTAGCCCTATTCACATTGCTCCATATTCCTCCAGCAGGTAGTGCTTGACATCGGCCGCTTGAGCCTGGAGGTGGCAGAAATGTTAGTGGCAAATGCAAAGGCTGATCAAGGCACAGATTAAACTCCAACAGGAAATCATTGCCTCTCTTCTCCCACATTCCCACAGTGGCAGAATAATCTGATGGTATACCACTGGCTTCCCTAATTTTTTTCCTCTTTTAACATGTAAAATTGTTAGCTGCTGTACGTGTGTAGGGAAAAACTCCAAACTTGCATTTGAATTGAGCTGAAGTTAGATAGAGGTCTGAAGAAAGCCTGGAATAGTAGGTCTGAGAAGAGTGAATTGCCCCATGTCCCCATGGGCTCTGCCTGGAATAGCTTCACTGCCCTACTGGGATTCTTTCAGGTGTCCCTCTGCTGGAGTAACAGCACAGGTAACACAGCATGAAATACTGACTTTTGCCTGCCTTGAGAATGTTGTCAGAAACAGTGGGGAATTAAGGATCTGGCAAGGTCCTTTGTTCACCTTACATAACCCACCACAACAACTCGTAACTGGTTGCAAAAGCCAACCTACAGTGTGGGCTCTTGTCTGATGTGAGAGAAACTCAGGCAGCTTACAGGGAAGTGGGAAATAGTGAGGACTACACTATGGTATTAGATGACAAGCTGCTGAAAATTGTCAGGCTAATTAAAACTTCACAAAATTCTTTAAATATCTGATAGGGCTGTTTTTGTGTATGCCGCATTAACTTAGTAACAAATTATTCGAAACTCATAAAATGAATCAAGGTTTACATTTTTAGATTTTTTTTTCAAATCCTTAATATTGTTTTTGTTAACATAAGAAGGCAAAGATACGCAATTATTTTAGACTCCAAAATCAATTCACATCCCCTGATGTAGTTTATCATGGAATTATTATTCTACCATTACTGCTTAGAAGCTTTACTGTAATGAAGTCCCAGTAGTATTAATGGGAATCTTTTGAATAAATCTTATCAGTCCAAGATGCTCTTATGTTTGTTTGACTATTACTGATACAATGTGTTTATAAATTATGATGCTTTCATTTTTATTCATTTTTTGTCCACTTTGTAATGTATAGTTTTGTAACTGAGAATTAGTTATGAAAAGGGTTAGGCATGCACCCAGAACAATTAACTTCTCCAATAAAGTTACTCACATAGCTTTAGTCTGCTAAAATATTAGCTTTTTTCTTACATTACAGTTTTTTAATATATTCTTGATGTGATTGTGGCAGATGCTGGTACCTACCATGTATGACTGTAACAAATACCACACTCATCCTTCTAAAGATGGGCTAAAAATTCCTTACAATGTCAAATGTAATTGTTTCACCAAATTTCTGTCGCTGACTTGTGTTTTATAAACGTTAAATCATAACCTTTTTAGTGCAGAGGTCTTAGGCTTCCTAATTCTGCAGTGACATAATTTGTTTTAGACACTAATTTGCATTCTTCCTGAAGAATCCACAATCAGAGCTTTGTCTTTTAAAAACTTGTCTTCAGTCTTATACAATCCTGATTTTTATGTAGCCATCTCTGGAGATGGTTTCATGATGTCAGCTGTCTTCTTGTAGGATATGCCTTTTTTTATAGTTAAAGAAAAGTAGTTTTGGTAAATAAATGGCAGTGTGCAAAATTTGGAAGATTAAAAAAATCCAGAAAACTTGTAAGGAATCCAAGGACAATAGGGGAGAAGCCAAAAGCTAATCGAAATGAGGAGTCAGAGAAATCCTAGAGGTGCTATAGATCCATTACCAATGGGAAATAAATTAATGCTTAATAATTATAAAGAAGATGTAGAAATATTCAGTAAGACTTTCTGTTCTGTACTTGGAAAGCCATGTGTTTGCATTCCATGAGGATAAGGAAAGAGCTTTTCAGGGCATTAAAGGATAAACACTTTTAGAGTTGCAGATAATTTGTACCAAACAGTCTTTAAAGAATTAAAAAGACATCTGGCACACTGGTAATTTTTAATAAATCTTGAAATAGTAGACAAAATTCAGAAGAATGTACGGGAGAAAATGTAAATAGTAAAAGAAAAAGAACTTGTTGGATAAGGTAGCCAATGTTAGTGTGTTCTGATGGATGCAAAAGCAGATACAGAAGCCTACAAGTCTTTAGTTTTATTTTTCTCCATGTGTCAAAAGCTTCTATCATAGTAAATTTAAAAGGAGAACTGATTAAGCCACTGCAAACCAAACACACAGAGAACGTGTGGCTATTCCATAATTTGAAGTTGTCAGCTCAAAGTCATACCTTTTTGGGAGGTATGTTTGAGTCAGTCACATCTTAAGGATTCCAAATTAAATTTGGTGGTCAAATGGACTGAACATTGCAGAGATCAAACCAGATGATCTAATGGCCTCTCCTGGGTTTTGAATTTAACAATATATCAAGTGCTTCCACTGTATTTCAAGCTGAGAAACAGATCTGATTATCAGTTTACTCTGAGGGTAGTAAAAAGTAAAAATACAGTTATTTAAAAATAATATTTGCATCATATTCTTCAATTATAATTTTCATGTCTCTTTACAGACAAGAAAGTTTCTTTTCCTGAAAATATGTAATTGTATGTGTACACATGTATATATTTGTATATATTTGTATCTATTTCACAAAAAAACCCCAAAAAACCCAAAACAACATGAAACACAATTCAAAAAGAAAAAAAGCTTTAAGGGAAAATAGTTCTGACTTTTTATAGAGTCCTATGACATGCAGTAGGCAGAGAAATAATACTTTGAGTATAGGTTTCCCTTTAAAGCAGGGCATTGATGCAATGTCTACTCACTGGAACAGGATAGTGGAGCTTTTGTGAAGTTGCAGGACACATCTGGCCATCACCAAATAAATGTTATATGTTGGACAAAAGGGAATATACAATTTGAATACATGGAATGGAATTTGAAGGAGGTCTTGTGTACTTGAATCCTTGTCTTTTTTTCTGGCTGTGCAGAATTTATGATATGTATACATGTTATTCCCTCATAGTAATACATGCAGTAATGTATAATATATTCAATATGTTTAATTGCTAGCAAATCAATTGGTTCTAAAAGGTATTAATTCTTCTCACAATCCTCATACTATTTCCTGGTTCCACACACTGTATTTCTAGGCATTTGTCTTGTAAGCATTAGAGTTCAAAGAAAAGGGAGACAAGATGTACAATGACTTACAGTGACCATATTCCAGTGTGAGAATATTCAACTCATTAAGTTGTTTCTAAGGTAGTCTAGATGGATATATGCCTGCCTGCATTTTTTGGTTCAGTTTTGGCTTTCCTTTCATAACACAACTGTTCTCCCTAGTTTATAAAATGTGAAGGTCAAAGAGAGGTGAAGCTGAATGGTGCTGGGAATGTGAGATGCAAATAAGTTTCAGATAATCCATGTGATGCTCAGAGGCCATCTAGTTTCACAGAGCCATTAGCATTCAGGGACGCTCATTAGCACTCAGGCAGCCAGTCAGTGCGCATTAGCAAAATGAGATGTGTTGATTAAAGTTACAAATTATGTGTTGAATGTTTAGACTTCAAGCCATGGTAGCTTCAGGTTTATGAGAGTGTATTTCTGTATTTTCACATTAAAAAAAAATGTTGATTCTTTCTAATTTTCAATGCTTTTTTGGTGTGTGTGAGAATGTGTTTGCATGTGTTTGTGTGTATGGGAGGAGAAAGAAGTGAATGCAATGATGGAAGAGAAGATGAGAAGTTAAAGTAATTTCAATATTTGTTGTTTTTGTTTGAAGTGCCTTTGAAAATCTTACAGTTAGGACTATCACTGCTCTGATTTTAAAGTAGGAGACAACATCAAAAATATCAAAAAGACTAGGAAGATTTTAACCTTTAATTTGCGTTATCCTATGAAGTGTCCCATTGATTTAATGAGATGTAGAAACTAACAATTCAAAAAATTCTGACTCATATTTCAAGAAATAATCAGCGTGCATTATCTGATAATAATGCAGTGGGATCTGGCTAAAACCATAGGATTGTGTGGAAAACAATGATATGGTAGTTTAATGTCTATATTATTTAAACATTTTTATCACTGTATCATGCTTGTATTACATGGGTCTATCTTGTGTAAGCATAATAAAAAAGGATACTGTACTTAACATTAGGCCATCAGCATTTTGGATAGCACTGGTAAAATGTATCACCTTTATTGTGCATTGTGCATTACTACAGACATTCTAGAATAGCTATCTTAAGCAAACCTAGCATGCCACCCCAACACTTGTTCTTAAATTTTGTGATTCTGTCAGAGGATCTGCATCAATTATTATGCAGATGACTGTATTACATGAAAACAAGTTATGCAATGTGGGTATTGTGAAAGTGACTTATATGCAGGACTAATAATGAAGTACTTTATTTGCATTCTTTCTTGGGAAACATTGTCTAATATCTGCAGCTGAAAGGAATCACAGAGAAGGTAAGAATTATTCTGAGCATGACTCAGCACAGAATTTCTTTGTTTTCTGGGTCTGATTTGGATAGATACTCTAAATCCAGATATTGCTTTTAGGAGGAGAAAGGTCTTGCAATATTACTCAACAAAAAGGTCCTTGTGGGGACAGTCTTTCTGTGGATGCAGGTCATCTCTGGACACAAGATATTGTATTGAAAAACAGCATAACATAAATTCTGGTTTTCTTTTCCTGATTGTGTTGCCTTAAGAACGTTCTCAGTGGGTTGGATGGAAGTGTCAGCTCAATATCAGATGTTGAGTTCAGCTCAGTACTTTCCTTCTGACAGTGACGTCTCAGTTTCTGGGCATCACTTGGCAGCATCCATCAGCTACTTGGGTTGCTGTCAGGAATGCTCTGTTTTATATCCCTCACCAGTTCTCTTGCTATTGCACTTTTGATGCTCTGACCTCTTCCTTTAGTTCATTTGTTGTAGTCTGGGCTCATTTGGTTTTTCCACATTGTTTTCTGTGGCTGTCTTGCTCTCTGTAAGGAGTTTGAGTTTGGCAGAAATCTTCATTGGCAGCAAACAGGGGAGGGTATTTGAGATGTGATGGGCAGAATGCTTAGTCCAGAATTAGCATTCATTCTTTGTTTCTATGTGTCATTTCCTCCTTGAAGTAATCTTTTACCTGGTATATGTACATTGATAACAGAATCTGTTTCCTACTTGGGATCCTCTTCTTAATGTTTCTGTTTTGGTTTGGTTTTGGTGGTTGTTTCAGTTGTTTTTTATTTTCATCACTTGTATCTGCATTACTTAAACTCCAGATTCTATGCTTCAGAGAGAAGGCTGTTTGTTGCAAGCTTATTCCTCAGGTAATGCAACAAAGATATCTGCCAACATGAGGTGCTGAAAATACAGAATTAAAAAGAGACAAGGATCGGGTAAGCCTGGTGGGTTTTAGTACATCCATCTGACCTGCAGATCAGATGTACACTTGTACCACCAGGACCAATAGGTATCAATAGATTTTTCCTTTAGCTCACATCATTTAATTTCAGTACTATCTATATTTTTGGGCTCCATGACATTTTGTGACACTGAGTTTCATAATCTGATTTCTCTAGTTCCTACTACATATTAAAAACCCAAACCAAAACCTCCTTCCTACTGCTGTTCTTTTGTTCTGGTTTTGCCTTAGAGAATTGCCAGCCTTTGCTTAATAGTTGTCTCTAAACACCTGAGAGAGATATGATTCCTTCAGAAGAAAGCACAGGTTGCTCTGTTAGAGCATTCATAACATTAGATCCAAGACCTGTTTATAATTACAAAGCATCCTCACAGTGGCAGGGTCCTTCAGACATTACTCAGAGTGAATTATTATCCATCTAGTTATTAATAGCATTGACAAATCCTGTGCTTATAAAGCTAAAACTTGTGTGTGAGATGGTATTCTGCTTTGGAATCTAGAACCAATCACTAAATAAAAAGCTGAAAATTTACCAAACTGACACTTTAGGCTTAATAGAAGTCTTTGAATGTTGATTTCTAACCTCATAATTGTTGGGATAAGCTTTGTGATTATTCCCAAATGAATGAGAAATAAGACAATTAGACACACTCAGATGAATTCATTAAGTCTTAATATGTTTTAAAAAAAATTTATCTTATGCTGCTATCATACAGCAAAAGGCTTTATTTTCACAATAAATATATATGTGAAATTAGTACTAGACATTTTTCAGAGATTTTCAGTAGAAATATTAATCTGGTTTTCTTTGTTGCTGGTAAAGTGTGCTTTTAACTGAAGCAAGTAGAGGAAGTGAAATTTCAGTTAATTCAAAGCAGAACAAATTCAATGTATCTGAAAGGGTTATATATTATTAAAATATTATTTTAAAATATAAAAATATGATTAAAATATGTTTTTCTCTACCCAAATGTTATTCAGCCATTTTCCAGGGTGTGCCACTTTTAGTGAAGATTGCTGAGAGAGGAATAAGCATATCTGGAGTGAATTCCTGTTGTTACCCATCTTTACAGAAGAGGATCTGTCACTTATGCAGGGAAGCACAGGTAGGTCCTGTACAACAGCCAGAGTGTTGCTGGTCAGAGCTGGATTTTTGGAATCTGAGGACAAATAAAACTGTATGAGTTTGCTTTCTGAAGCTTTCAAAATCAGTTGGGAAGTAAGAAACATAACTAGTTTGTCTCTCTTCTATTTGGTCATTTTTTATCATGTTTCAAATATACAGAAACATTTCACAGGAAAAAAAAAATTCATAAAGGTCAGAAGTGCTTTAATACTTGGGAGTTCTGAGAGGTATATTTAAGCCCTGGCAGACTTTTAACCTTTTCTAGCTTACAATAAGTTTGCCATCCTCTTAAAATCCTTTGATTGTATGGCTTTTGTTCCCTTGAAAGGGGGACAGGGCTGCCTGGTTACTCAAGCAGATGCCAGGCTTCTGATTTGCATTTGATGAAAGCCACTTGTGAAAGCAGAATCAATGCTCAGATTTACAAACAGTAAATGTGGGTATTGGCTTGTCATTTCTTCCTAGGTTGTTGTCCTATAAAGCTGTTCAAGTTCCTCTCTTCACAAGAACATCTTCCTGCTTTCCCTGCTGCCCATAAACATTATGTTAGATCGAGATGAAGGGTGAGTAATTCTTTTTACTTCCATTACCTGCTTCCTGTTTTTTTGTTTTTTTTTTT
>VZRH01004430.1:778759-864971 GCA_013397555.1 Urocynchramus pylzowi
CGAAGAATGAAAATGAAGCTATTTAGAGTAATGGATTATAAGCTGATGAACCACAATAACCAAACTGTGTGTCTGAAGGGGCCTAATTACAGAACACCAGAGAAACAAGAGGGAGTTTATTGTGGACAACAAAATAGTGCTCTATTAATGCTGTCACTGAGTACAGCATCAGCATTAATTTGTGTGGTTATATCCAGGTAGAGACTAGTACAGGATGCATCAAGAACAATAGAAATTAGTTTGAAAGAGTTGTATATCAAATCAAAGCTAGCAGTGAGAGTGGCTTTATTCTGCATGAGGCAAACTGAAAGCAAGATGGCAGTGACTGAACCAGTGTTTTTAAAATAAGGGTGTTTTTGACTAGTCTGTGTGTAAACTCCTCGTGATTTATGTCTAAGATGTGTATATACATGTTGAAGTACATGAATAAGAGAGTCAGCAAGGATGATTTGAAGCTCAATCTATTTGAGTCTTTTTATGCCATGAGATCAGGTGTTATAGACTGTATCAAGACCAGCACCCAGTAAAAGCACCTGTGGATGTATCTTTTCTCCTGTTAAAGAGTGTCTATTATTTTTGCTTTGGATATGTGGTGTAACATTATTTTTTCATGCCTAAGACATCATTAGAAAAAGCACATCATCAAAAATGTGACCTAATAAAAGGACTAGAGGAGAGGGGTTGCAGTTTCCCTTTAACATGAACTTGAAAGAATCTAAGTTGCTTTGGCTTGGGTGTCCTAATTCACTGGTGTTGCTCCATAAAACCTTGTGCACTGTGATAAAACATAGCCATTCTAAAAACTGAAGGCTTCACATGTTAAAGATGAACACTTTTTATAGTGCAGGAGGTCAGACAGAAAACTCACCCACAAGCAATAGGACTGAATATAAATCCTCAGGTATTCAAAAGCTCGTTCTTTGTCTTGGCTGTTTCTGTTTTTCTGTGTAGGGCTGGGCAGGGCAGGGCAGTGCATGGGCTTATGAGCCTGACATAAATGAGGTGCTGCAACTCCTACTGCAGCCTGGTGTAGCTTAACCCTCTTGGGCTAACTCAGCTTTCTTCCTGTGCTACAGCTGCTGTGTCAACACAAGATGAGTCAGCTTTTGTAGGTTTACACCCAAACAGCATCACTGAACTGCTTCCTGGGTCTGATCATGTCTGGCTAGGGCTTCTTTGGGTATCTATGAATGTAATCCTAGATGGCTATATATGTGGGAAGTTTAAACAGATTTATAAATTATTACCTTATTAGTGTCAACTTTTATTTTCCAAACTTGAGTGTGTATCAAATATGTGAAAATATTTTTCAAATGTAATATTACAGATAAAGTGTTTTTACTCTTTGCTTTATGGTGCAAATATTTTATGGATATATGTTTCAAAATCATAATTTCTCATTAAAAAAATAATTATAGCTGTAATACCAGACAGTGTCCTTTGACAAATAAAAAAATAAACCAAAATAATGACCTTATTTAGTGACTACTTGCCACTTAATGCACGGAGAGATCAGGCAGGCTGTTGTGGCAGGTAGATATTCATATTTGGAAACTTAAGGTAGGAATACCTCCACAGAAACTCCGGGTTTAAGTGTTGTCATTGTTGGGATTTTGTTTGCTTCTTTAGTTTTCTTAACTTGTTAAATAGGAGGCAAGGTTGCATTACTTGATTTCTTCTAGGCCTGGATTTAGTCCCCAAGTACAATTCTGGTTTAAAGCCTGACTGAAGGTATCAAGACATGAATTTGATTGGCTCAATTGCATGAAATTTCATGCTTCATTCTGGTTGTTTAGTTTCAGAGAGTATAATATGGAAAATTCTCATCCTGTAGTGAGGAATTATGGTACAGCTATATCCATTCCAGTGCAGGAGTACATGAGCTAATGTGGTAAGAGCCAAGTGAAACCTGTCGTGAGAACTGGGCTGGTGTGTGAGGAAATTTGACTTGATATATGTCAGTGTAAACAGAGCCAGTAGTTACAGTGAACCTGCTTGGCTCAAGGTGTTACTGTTGCCTTCTTCAGTGAGATTTGAATCTACTTATGTTCATTTATTTGGGGGTCAGATCATACCCCAGGTAAACTATTTATACCTGCTCAGTTTTTAGGTTGTGGGCATTCTAAAACTTTCAGGACCAAAGTTTGGAACAGCCTTGGACAGCTGTGGCCAGGAAACAAATAAAGGTACACTTTTCATCCAGATATATGATCAGGAGGCAGGAATGGATAAGAACCATTTCCACGTGGACAAAATATCTCCATATTCTTGAGAACCAATAATACTATAGCAGTATTGTATTATCAGTTCTCTGACAGTACTATAGCAGCTGTATCTTCTTTTCCCTTTCCTCTACTGTCTTCCAGTCACACCAAGTAACTGAACTTTCTTCTTAGTTAACAGATTTCACCACAAACTTCACTCTCATGGTTCTCTCCCTTTTCTTTCATTGACTCAAGTTTGAATACTTCTCAATGGCCTTTCCAAATTAGAATGCTTTCTTGTTATTGTTTTGCATACTATTGTGTATACCTCTTGCAGACTTTTTTATTACCATTTCATGCCCCCTCAGCATGTGCCTCTTATCTGACCACTGCTTTGTGACTCAGTCTTTGTGGGCCAACTCATCACTGCAATTGAAAACAGACTCTTATATTTTGGCACTGCCCACCACATTCCCTCTTTAAGTCTCTCATTAAATCTGTTTCTCTCAGTTTATTGCCCTTCACTGCATCTGCTTATGTCCAATCCACTTCTCAGTTGTGGGTTTGTCTGAAAAGAAAAAAACAAAACACCTATAACTATAAAGAAAAAAAAAAGACACAGAACACCATCCTGTAAGTAAAATCTTAGAGTGATCTGTATGCTCCCTTATTGCATGATTGCTCATAATTTTTTCATTATTATCTTACCAATATTCCACACTGTTCAAACTGGGGATCTGACTTCCTGAGTCATCCATAAAGTGCAATCTTTTCCAACACACTGTGAAAACCAACAGACTTTTTGTTGAGAACCCAGTTGTTTATGTATTCAGAAAGAGAGTTACAGTGGGAGTTCATTTTCTGTGATCTCTTTTGTTTCAGATGGAGCAGATGGCTGAGCAAAATAAACATCTGTATGTGAACTGCTAAACGTTCATGTGTGTGTGACAGTGTAAAGGAAAACATGGACATCAATACTTATCCATAAACTATTTCTGAGGGAAGATTGGAAAAAATTTGATTTAACACATAAATCAATAGAAATATGCTGAGAACTGGCAAAAAAAGAAGAAATCACTGCTATTTCAGTAGTCAGTAATGAGTGATGTGCTGTGCCCCATACTACACAAAAACCTGTAGGCATATCTGTTCAGGATCACGGGATTTCTTTTATAATCATTTTACAGTAAGAATTCCTGTAAGCTAAGACAGAGAGGAAGTCGAGGACAGTCTATTAGCTGCTGATCATCTGTTGTCATTGCCTCTACTTTTTTGATATGTGAAAATAACCATACAGAAATCTAAAACATCCTAATAGTTGCATCAGCTGATATTTTTGTGATCGTGCCTGAGAATTTCTGTTACACTCAGTATTTGAGCTATGACTTCTTTACTGAAACTGGACTCTCCAGCTGTACCTTAATTTCCTCCTCTCTGGTTTAGGGGACAGTCCATGTAGCATGCAGACATTTCAGTTTGTAGGTCTTCTGTAGTCTTTCTACCATTTTAAAAAGGGACAATATCTGTTCAATATTGACCAGCATAGGAAAGGTTTATCAGGAAAGATAATATATTCTATTACACTTACTGATACCTCTGCAGGGATGTGGGTGAAATATAGGCAAGTCTTTGGATGCAAAGGCTCTGCTATAATGTATTCACTAGTTATTCCATATTCTCCTTTCCATTTCTCCATGCTATGCCTGAGGTTTTGTATTGTTGTGTCTGTCTTGTTTGACTAACACATAACTGTATTGTAAAAATTTTAACAAGTAGGAAGGAGGATTAGACATCTGGTTGTGGAATAATTGATGCTTTTGGGTCTTGGAAAATTGTTGGAGGCTATTTACTCTTATTTGGTGGTTACTACTTGGATGATGGGGAGGAAGTTATTCCTTTGTTCTGAGCACACTAGAAGGAACAGAGGATTTTGTTACTTTTTATTTTCTTTCTGTCTATTTTTCTAATGAATGTAATGTGACCTCTGAGTTTTATACAAATATATGACAGTCTGCAATCCTGGAGTCTCTACTTCTATAATCCTGGAGTCTCTACTTCTATAACAGTTATAGATAGGCACAATAATAAAAATTATTAGCAGTGAAAAATAATGAAAATTGTAAATCTCACTTTTTATAATTTCAAGATAAAACCCTCTTGTGATAAATGCAGCAGCTGAAACTTCTCAGAACTTGTTTTAGATTATGTTGTCTTGGATGAAATCCTGATTCTACAAAAGTCAACAGCAGAGTGCCAATTGACAATGACAAAGCTGGGAATTCAATGAGGCTTCGACTTGTAACATACTTAATGACCAGTTTTAGGGACAGATATATTTAAATGAGGATCCCCAAAATGGAAAGTTGTATATGCTTGTTTATTGCACATATTCAGAGTTGCATTTCAGTAGAAGTATAACATGTCCTTAATTTTTACATGACTGAGTTTTTTTTACTGAGATGGACTTACTGAATTCATAAGTCATTTTCATTGCAGACCTAATGCTACTTTTCATGTCAGTTAAGTCTGGTCAAGGAGTTTTATTTCAATGGTAAAACCAAGGACCCAGGATTTTAGAAACTAGGAGACCCCAATATCAAATCTAAAGATCTCAAGGTTTGTGTCTGCAGAGAGAATTTGATTTTTTTCAAACAACTTACCTTGTTTTATTGCAATAAATTGAAATTCTATAGTGGAGTTAACATTGTTGTAATAAATCAGTCTTGTCCTGTGGTAGTAAAGAGCAAAGAATAATTTAGGGCATTAAAAGGCCCTTAGATAATAGCAGAGCTGTCAAGATCCTGTTCTTGAAATCTTTGATACTTTACTTATCTCCAATTTACCTTGGACTCACTTTCAACTTTATCTAGTTCATTAGCTACAGACAACAAACTCCATTTGATTCTCTTTTAATATAAAATTTCTGTAAAAAATTTGATATGTAAGTTCAATATCTTTGGTGCTCATTATTTCTTTTTACTTCAGGTCTTTGAGAAACCTGAGCATTAAACTATCTAATAACAGAAATAAAGCAAAAGTAAATGAATGAAAGCTGACTTTGGTGCATTTAGCATACTTACTTTTCATTTTCAAAACTTTTTATCTGTTTCTGATTAAATCCACCCAGCCAAACCTGTTTGTTTAAGTTCTGTAGTCAAAGGAGAAATTAAAAACATACAAGTAATTCTAGGTGGATGCTGTCCAAAATTGAAATCAGCTTTAGAGAGAAAAAAAGGCATGAAATTCAGGACTTGGAAAGGAGTATACCATGCCAAGGCAGTCACTCAGGCATGTAAAGCACTTTTTTTAAACCCCAATGAGCAAAGTAGGAATCTGTCTCTGATTTTTCCTAAGTCAGGTTTTTCCTTCTTTAGCTGTTCTTGACTAAATTGCATTAAACAATTATATTGCTTGTCTGCCACACAGCTGCAGTGTTAGGAGGTACTTATGTTCCATAGTGTACAAATAGCCCAAGGAGGACTCCCCATTTCGTGTGTGATTGTCAGGGTCTCCCCTTCCCTCAGCTGTCAAAAATAAGAAAAGGCTTAAGAATACAAAAAGTTTTAGCAAAGCAAGCAGAATAAAATTAAATGTAGTGTTATTGTGGGTGTACTTCTCTGCAACAAATCTTTATTTGTCACACTTTCACTTGAAAGGGGAATTGAAAAATGTAAAATAACAGAAAACAATAATTTAAATGGAAAATACTGTGTTATTTTGAAAAATAAGGTATTAATTTCAGTTTTCCATCTGCCTTTGCTCTTTAATAATATTTTTTATTTCAGTCTTCTCTATTTTTTAATCATATTTCTCTCAATGTACTTGACTGTAGTTTGGATGAACATGATTTATAAAAATCACAAGAACTAGAATTTGTCTAAAATACTTGGGGAATGAGGTAGGACCAAAACAGTAGTAGAAGCAGACATACAAAAGTCTATGTTTTAGAGTTCATCGAGTGTCCTGCCTCTCCAAAAACCAGAACAAGTGTAGGATCAGGAGCCAAATTTATGCTTGATCTGGAAGTATTTAAATCTGAGGGTTGCAAGCCAGAGAACTCCCTCTTTTCTCAGCTACATGAGTGGATCACAGTGATATAATTAACTGTTATCCACAGAATCAGAGTTTTTTATTAATCCAAGCAAATCCAAGACCACAGCAGATATGAGAAGCGCGAGAGAGTTACTGAGGAGAGGAACTGCAGAAGCTGAAGTTTTGAGTGGACAAGGGTAGCCTGTTGCAATCTGTTTTAGGAGAAGGAAGGAATGGATTACATCAGTCTGAAGTTCAGCTGGAAGGAGATGCCTTTACCTTGCAGAGCAAGCAGAGGAGGAAAATGTTCACTCATCTTCAGGTATCTGTAGACAGCATGACTACACCTCATCTGACTACCCTTCAGCCATGTGAAACCATTTTAACTAAATGCAGAAATAGTTCCTAATTTGAAATTGGAGGCAACTTTGTAATGTTCCCTGCAGGCAAAAAATATTACTTACAAATGATACTAATGGAAAGCAGAAACTTAGACCTTGTTCAAGGTTTGTTTGTCAGTGGTTAACTAGGCCCAGGTGCTTTGGTTTAATTCTGTAGAAAGCAGAGTGAGTGGTAAGCTGGTAGCAGTTCATTCTGAAACCTTTCTGGTGGATTTACAGGTGTAGTGTAGTTTACTCAAAAGTGGTAGTGCCACTGCAATTCACGGGATCCAGCCAGGATTCCCTGAGGCACACAGTAGGTTATTCTAAAGGTCTGAAAATGTCGGACAATTCTTCTTTTCCCCATACAAAATTAAAGACTGTGTCAATGCTAAGGGAAGATCTGTGAGGAAAAATCCCAAATCATCTGAGAGATCTTGGTACCCTGCTTTTCTGTAAGGATATATTAAATATTCAGATTTTGTCAGATAGGAGGTATTAGTGTCAGTCATGGAAGTCCTCATTTGAAGCTGGGCAGAATTAATCCATCAGGCCTTGAGATCTTGCTGGAGTGGGGCTGGAAAGGCACTGCTAAATAAAACTTTTGGCTGTTACAGTACTTCTCTCTTGAAGATTTTAATATGACTATTATACTGATGACTATTATACTGATCATTATACTGATGACTTTGAGTGAAGAATCAATCTGTGACTCCTTTTAGAGCAAGTGCAAGCATCCTAGTTGGAAGATAAAGTAGATAGTCCTGGTTCTGTTTGGACTGGAAAAGGGCTAAGGGGAATCAGATATTAAAAAGGGTACATGAATAGTATTCAATATTGCCATGATAATCACAAGGTACAAAGCAGCTTTGTTCATTTTGAGGTTCTTTGTTTTGTGATTGGTAAAAATACTCTTTGGACTTGTGTAATATGTAATGGCAAAGCCTTGGATATTTTGAACTAGGAGCCTAAATTAATGTGTAGATATTTATGCATTAATTATATTGTATTTTTCTGGCATATTTATTAGATTATTAATATTTAACATTTTTTAAAATAAGTGAAATGCTTTCAGTATTTTTCTGAGGGTTGGCACAGACTGTGTTGGCTATAACTTGATTTGGTCCTGGAAACACAGCATCAGGAAGGGCAGAACAATTTTGGCAGTTCTGTTAGTTGTTAGATTGTTTTGCACATTTCTTTCCGTTGATCTATATATTCATTTCTACACTAATTTACATCCCTTGCTTGTGCTTCTATGGCAACTTGCAGGCCTATTTGTTGAAACAGATCACCAAATACCTTTGTGGATAGATGTGGTGCTTAGTCTAGTTCCATGAAGTGTTGAGATGATCACAAGAATTAAAGTTAGCACAGGCTTTCTTGGCAGAATTTTGCTGCTGAGAAATATGGTCTTGACATTCTGGGTTTAGGCAATGTACCATTCTTCTTCCTGGCTTTTTGTTCACAGTTCTGCATGTCTACCCTCTGATGCATTAGTGCAGCTGGTTTGGGGTCATGTGGTGAACTAGAATTTTCAGTGTTTTTTCAGCAAAACAATCTGGGCAGCAGCCTATGCATTTAGCACTCAGTCTGGCAGTGATTGCACCACTAAAACCAAAGCATAAATTTTTGCTGATGTCTTTGCTGCTCCTCTATCTCCAAGAAAATATTTTTAAGAAAATATCCCTGATACAGAAATAGAAGTATGACCTTAGTTTGTCAGTGATAGTCTCTAGAACTCCGCGAAATATTTCTATTTTTGCCTTTGTGCCTACATACCATTAAAAAATTGGAATTTACATCAAAGAGGAAAACTGATAAAAGAGTCTGTATCGTGACTAATGAAATGTATTCCTGAGTATGACCTTTCTTTTCAACCAGCAAGCAATAAAGGTTTTTTGCTTGCAAAGCTACACATTGAACCAAAGAGCAATAAAGTAAGGGGGAAATAGAGAACTTGTCAGTTTTGTCAATTTTATCAGGCCTATACTTCTCATCAACAAGTTCAATATCAGCTGAGTATATTTTCAGTACATTACACTCAATTTTGTTGAACTTAATGATAAGATCATTAGGCAAAAAAAACACATAGGAAAGAATCTAAGGGTTGATGCAAAGAAATAATAGATCTGATCACAAGGTTATGTTCTTGAATCTTAATGCTCTGTTTCATTTGGGGAAAAGTTGAATTTTTACACAGAAGGTAAAGGGCTTTCTTATTGAACTGTGTACATATAATTTTATGAAACATCAAGATAATCTCTCTCCCTCATCACCCTAGTGCATGTGCACCTGGAGTTTTTTGCAATTCAGCATTTCAGATCACAAAACTGAAAAACAGCAGAGGTTATAACCTTTGGATATTTAAGGTACTCACACTGATATAATAGGAGTTGTACAGCAAGAAGCCAAACATCTATTTAATACCTACAATACCTATTCTCTACTATAAAGCTCTGACTAATGATTTTTCTGTAACTGGAGCTAACAAGTGTGTGATCACCTCACTTCAGATGTAATCTACAGTAATTAGCAAATCCATAATTATGCTGTGAATAGATATTGACCGTTCTTTCACTATTTGTAAAGAAAGATACCACACGAAGAAAGCTGCAAATCTTCATGCAAGATACAGTTAAGTTCACTTCAACCTAAGGTATAAATAGGAAATATTACAATATACAGCTGATTATTTTAACCTCAAACATGTCCCAGTGAACTTTTCTGTAAGGTCACAGCCAGCCCACATTGAAGACAGGAATAAAAGTAAAGACCTGCCAATTTAAGGCAATGACTGTCATTGTTTTTTGCTTTTGTGGACCCCTAAAGGTTTTCCAGTAGTGATTCTGACTCTTAGAAATTTCATAAAGGTCAAATAATGGCTATATTTCACTTTCCATGGATCCCTTAGCTATTCTACAGAGACTCAGGGCCAGGGTGAAAGCTGTTTGTCAAAGACCAGCCACACAGAGAGCAGTTTTCCTGAGTTCAGAAGTCTATGCTGCTTCTCCATTTAAAAGTAACCACTGTCTTGCTAGCAGATTGAATCAACAAAAACTTTTATTCCTCTTCAAACTTACCTATATTCTGTACAAAACAGGCCAAGGTAACAGGTGAGTCTCTAGTTATCTTGCAGGCAGTGTGATAAAGACATAATGAGTGGAACATGGGACCTTTCCCTTTCTCTGATCTTTGTGCTTGTTTTGGGGACTTTTCCAGGGCTATTAGATTGGGATAATCAATTGGTCTCTGCTGGAATTTTTTTCCTTCTTCTTTGAGGGGGTCTTGTACTATATTCTGGTACAGATAGGAGCAGAAATGAATTCTAATGGGATATGGGGCAAATTGTTTGCAGTGAGCAGATTATTTTTGGGTGTAACAAGATATGTATTTCTGACACTGCCAGTCATTGTGTGGGTTGCTGTGTTTTTTGTTTTGATTTTTTTTTTTTAATTGGTCAAGGCTGTGGCTGTCCTCTTTTGGTAACACAAAATTCTTAAACCTTCTCTGTCATCAGTTCCTACTATTCCTTATCTCAGAAATTCAAAGAACATGTAACATTCTTTTGTATTTCTGAACACTTTTTCTAGTACATCTGTCTTGAAAACTCCCAGAATCTGTATAGGTTTTCTGGCTGTATGGTTCATGAGCTCTTTGCTGCTGGTCATGGATGTGTCTCCTTTCACCCAAGTTCTTTTTCAGCTGCTTTAGTCATCTGTGATTTTAACTGTTCTGTGCAATATCCTTGCACAAATCAGCATGATTCCTCCAGTTTGGACATTGCAAGCCTGCATCTCTACTGTGTTGCAACTTGGAGTCTCTTTCTCTGAGAAATGAGCACAAAGTGAAAATAAAGGAGACTGATGAAGGCTTCAATTTCCACTTGTTCCTGTGAGACTAAAAAATATTTTTTCCACTATAAGCATAGTGTAAGATACATTGCATAAGGAATTGGCTCCACTTTTGAACTGTACATTTGTCTTTTGATCTAGAGTGTTCATTTTCTGCTAATCTCTTCTGCTTTGGAGTTTGCCCTGGTTTTTCTTCCTTAAATTCTATTTTTTTGGGGTTTTTTTGTTGTTGTTTTTTTTTTTTTTTTACCAATGACTTCCTCTGGATTGTCTCCTAACATTATCCCTGGGCATCTTTTAAACTTTTTTTATTTCAAGTGCAGCACAGAGCATTTTACAAATCTTAAACCTGGTGAAAAACTGGGGGGAAAAAAAGTGATTTTTTTTTCCCCAGGTAGAAAGTGGCATCCTTTCCACCAGGAGCAAAGGCTGTTTCCATAAGAGTGATAAGCATTACTGCAGCTTCTGTGTTACCAGCACATGGTATCCACTGTGTGGATAGCATGGCACAAAGTAAAGGTGACTTAGAGGCTGGGGCCAGCCACCTGAATGGGGAACACATCCATAGCACTTCCCAAGCCATATAATATAAAATGTATAACAATACAGGACAAGCCTTTTGAGGAGACTGTAGTCTTTTCAGCATTGCCCTGCAACCACAAGTCATTGATCCAAGTAATGATCAGTAATCAAGCAATTTTTATTAAACTAGTATGGCCAGATATAGAGGGATCTACTTTGGTGTAGTTTAAGTGGAATAACATATTGCATTACAGCTATGTTGGTGAGACTTTTCTGTATCAACAAGAACTTGGACCATAATAAGGAGCAGTTGCACTCTCTTTTGGTAGTTATCCTTTCTGAATGAGATATAAAAATTAGATTTTTAGGACTAGGGATTGTTCCCTATACTGTGGACATCATTCATGTGTAGGAATGCTCTGTCCCAGAGCCTTCCTGGGTTGCAGTGAGTAATTTCATTCTACTTGTCCAAACGGTTTCTTTCCTGCTTATGAAAACATCCCTGCCTTTCTTTTTGATTTGAAGAACATTGTTCCTTAAAGCAGACGTAGCGTTTCTGTGTAAATTTAAGTCACCCCACAGCTAATGTCGTCTTTTATTTGGTTCATGTCCTGCCACACCCTACAGTTTTTGTGGTGTAATCCAGGGCAGTGCAATTCGGCTCCTCTGAGCCTGGTTCCTTCGGTCTTTGGTCACCAGGTGTCACTACTGATCTAGGAGAGAGGCAGAGCTTTGTTCTTAACTCAGTTTTAAACGTGTACGAAGCAGAAAAACATTTGTACCTAATAACTTTTGTATTGTCTGTAAAACCTCATACCTACAGATTCCACAGCAGGGTCAGTAAGGAGTCGTGTCCCCCAAATTCAGCAAGAGGTCTGCTCTGCAGTCCCCTTTTAACTGCACAGGCAAGAGTTCGTAACTCTTTTCCCTCCAGTGTTAGCTGTTTTGAATACAGAATGATTTTAGCTGCTGCTCAAATCCAGGACCAGAAATGTAACAGGGGGAATATATTCCTTTTTTCTGAAAAGAGTACAGCAAACTAGGTTGTAATAGATTAATAAGTCAGATTGTAGATGCAAAAATCAATTGTCAAAGTACACTTCCTGCTTGGAATTTCATTTGGGGCTTCTAGATTCCTGTTCATGTGTTAGAATCAGTAGTTAGAGGGATTAATCAGCCTGCACAAAAGATATATGGTGATCTCAAGCAAGGCTGGAAAAATCAGACTCCAAACCTGATTAAGTATTGAATGGTCTGGCCTTTTACTATTGTATGTAGGAGAACTAAATTTGAATCTGGACATAAATCTTGTTCACTTGTTCCCTGATAGCTCTTGGTAAATGTGAGGCACCATTTTGGAATGTATGCTGCTATTCTAAGAAAATGAACTTTGGCCTTTTAGTGAAGGAAAACCTGCTTCCTTTGCTGCAGTGCTGTAAAAACATCTCCTACTCATGTCTATTCTTTGTGCTTGGGATTTAACAGAGCTTAAGAAAAATATTTTAATGGAGACTGATTTCTAACCCCTGCTGAACAACTCAAGAAAAAAAAAGTCGAATGATTATGTTCACATTTCTTCTCATCTAATCATTTAATGGTTAGATATTGGCAGCTAAGTGCCTCACTTGAAGGAGAAGGAAGGCCAAGGGTATGTTAAGGGGTCCCTTCATGGAGGAAATGGTGTGTTTTGGTGATCCCTCTGTCTCTCCTTTTTTTTCCTTTGTTTGTGGTTTTGTTTGGGTGGGTTTTTTCTTTCTCTTTCCATTTTTTTTGTATTTTTGTTTGCTTGTGGTTTTTGTTTGTTTTGTGGAGAAAAGCTGAATTCTCTGTGCCTGAGACACCTTGTGCTGATCCTATGTGAAGGTGACTGTGTAAACTGTCAGTGGTTTCATTTTCTCTGCTGGGAGTGGCAAGTTTTCAAACAGAGGCAAGTGGTGGTTTAGCCCTGCCTGTTGCAGATGCTTTTCAATACAAAGGTGTTTTCAAGGCACAGAGAAAAGAGCTCAGTCTTCAGCTCATCATGTTGTATCTGCAATACATGGCTAGAGTGCCTTGGGATTTTTGTATTAGTTATTCAGGAAAATTATCTCCAAGCACTGCTGCAGTAGGATTCAAAAATTTTTTTGTGTCTTACCAGAAATCATCACTTTATTTGCCTTACTACTTCATCAGCTACCTCAGACTTCTAACAGCCTTGTGATTATACTGTTAATAAAGCACCTTCTGGATAAAGGCTTTCCTGGCTGGTCACTGAATCCATGGGTGCCTGATGGGTACTTTTGCTTGTGTATGGAGTCCTTGGTGATTGATTTTAGAGGGCATCACCCAACTTCTCTATTGTGACATGAAAGCTGGAAAGAACAATTTAGCAGTACAACTCTCCAAATGTTAAAATGTAGAGTTTCTTTCTAGAATCATGTGTTCATATCCTCAGAGGCTGACTCAGCCCCTTTGCTGGCAGAGGCGCGTAAGGTTAGGATTGAGGAAATCTTTCTTACTCTTCTGAAAGTAACCATAATAACAGAAGTCTTGTATCCATACTGAGCAAGCTAATAGTTCTTTGTACTTCTCTGTCAAAATAGCTTGTCTTTCTTCCTTTTTGTCATCTTCTTCTAATGACCATTATTTACAAATTTATTTGCCTCATTGTGCAGTGGGTTTCTTCAAGGAGTCTCATGCAATATCACAACCTCTAAGGTAAAATGTATACCTAAACAGATTAAAATATGCAAACACCAAGAAAGGAAGAAATTAGACTTCTCTGACAGAAACTGGAGGGAGACACAGGTGTGTAAGAAGAGTCCCAACATGATTTTGTGAACTAAAATCTATGGCACTTCTGTTGGATCGTATGCCAACAGCTCCAAATTTATGTTCTTTTAAAGTTATTTGCTCCTCATCTTCCTCATTTAGCTTTCATATGTCCTATGTACATACAAAACTCTGAATTACCTCCCCAAGGAGCCAAGAAAGTGTTTTCTTTAAATCTGCAACAGCACTGGTGTGGTTGTTGTCCACGTGTGTAATAAGGGCAGAAAAACAGTAACGTACCTGTGACACGTGAGCAAACATAGAAAGTATTACAATAGTAAGTAATAGTGTAATAGTAAATAAAGTATTAAGTAGTAAGTATTTCCACAATGTCTGCAGCTGGGATTTTGTAGTACTCACTGCTTTAACCAGTTTAAATAGAGCAAGGCAAGCTTGAACTTAAAAACCCAAATCTGATTTGCTAAACAAGTTCTGTCCTGACTCTTCATCTATATCCTAAATCTTCCTCCAGCTGTTAGTCAAAACAAATGCATAATTAAGAAGAACTACCCCTTATTACTGTTTAATTTCCTGATAAAGACATTAAATTAAATTAAAAGGAATTTCCCCAAAAGCCCCCATTAAAACTGAATCCCTGTACTGACAAGCTATTAGATTTTTTTCCAAAAAGAATAGCAAAGAAAACAACGACAACAACAAAAATAAAAATCTACTTTTGGGCTTTTAGATTTGGGCAGTTTAATTGTTGCTCTGTTTCCCTGATAAGGTGAGACTAGTCCCATGTCACTAGGGGAATGGTATCCTGCTGTGTTTTTCCATCCTCATTTACAATGATTATGTTATCAGGCTAGCCAGGCAAAAGGGTGGAGCAACTATAATTTCAAAGCAGGATTAGGTTGAAATAACGAGGTCACCAAGTTGTGGTTGTCATGGCAACGTCACATCTAAGAATATGGGATGCTTCTAGGAGATGAGGCAAGCGTGGCGTCTCTCTCGCTTTGCACAAAATCCCAGACTATTTCTGTAAAATTCCTTAATTGCTTTTAAACATTTTTTTTTCAAAGTGGCTCTTGCTACAACAATGAATAAAAACAGTACTTTTTTTTTTTTTATTGACAGTGTCTTAAGGATGTCTTTATCTCTGATCTGCTATTGATCCTGTTTTCCTGTCATCTTCTGTGTATGCATTTTGGCTGTCTTTAGAAGATCTTTTGTTTTAAATACATTATAAAACTTCAGGCATTTCAAACACGGCTCAGGTGTTTTGATTCTCCTTGACACTTTACAATCTTTTAGCATACAGGTTTGTCTCTCAGGTCATATCCTGCCCTGGGACCTCCCACACACTCACAAGTAAGAATCAGTGTTTTGCTGTTAACTCTTGATTTTCTGTGCTAGTGCTAGTTTTTATCCATTTCTTGGTGCTGTTTTATGTTTTTTAAAAAAGGTTGGTTTTCTTGTTTGTTTTTTTATTTTCTGGTAGTGCCTGAAAATCCTTATTTTTAAATCCATTATTTGCCAGTGTTTCAAGTTTTATTTGAGCAGCTGTTGAGCCTTACTTCACCCTGTCACTGCTCATCACAGGCTTTCATGGAAACTTTATGGTACAAACTTCTGACAACCACAGTATGAAGCAGCTGTGCAGTTTTATTTCATTATGTAAAATCTCACCCAAAAGATTTTCTTGCATTACTCTTACCTCTCCTTTAATATCGTGCAACATTATGATATAAATTGCTCAAAATACATTTCTAATGAAATCAGCATGATCTTTATGCTTTTTCTTTGCTAATTTTTCAGTATAATGTAGTGTTTAAATATGCCAGGCTAAAGGATTTGTGCAAGAAGGACATAAGTTACAAAGAGTATAAAGGCATTGGGGTAATTTGCAATGGGAGGCCGTGGGGTTTAGTATTTAGCCTTAATTGTCTTACAATATCTTGTCTAAGTTTTTCTTCAGTGACTGGAGCACTTTTGTCTCTGGGAGTTTGAGCTCCACAATCTCTGCAGTCTCTGTGCTGTACAAGTCTCCCTGATGGTTGAAGTTCAATCCCATTATTTATGTATCAGCATAGTGTTGCCTTTTTCCCAACCTGGAAATGAAACTCGAGATAATTTTAGACAGGAGGTATTATAAAAGGGGATCTTTATTTGAAGGCCTTCAAGAGAGTTATGGAACGATGTCCACAAAAGCCCACTCTCCCCAGAGGTGAGTTTTCATAGATTTTAGGAAATAGAAAATTAGAAATAATTGATAAAAGGCACCAGTTAGGAGGACAAGTGGTGATGCAATTCCTCCCCAGGTCAAGCCCCTTCTCTGGAGCCCCCCCTTCAGCACTAGCTGTACTTTGTCCATGAGAATGTATCTTGAAGTGTTGTCCTCAGCCTTGGTTCCCAGGAAGAACCTAGATAGGATAGGGGCCTTGTAGCCCCCAGGGCTTGGAGCTCTGGAATTTGTTTTGTCTTTCTGCTTAGGGAAAGGCCATGGAAAAGTACTGGGAAAACTAGCCACTAATATAATAGGGGACAGAGTTACAAATATATGTGTGAACAATACAGAGAGCATATAAAAGAAAAAAAGGCAAAACCCAAATGGCATCATAGTGAGATGGAGCTTGCCACAACATAATAGATGTAGGGACCACTACCTTTTCTCAGGTTTTGGTTGGAAGCTGCAGGTGGACATTCAGACAAATGCCTCGACACAGAGAATGATCACACAAGGCTCGTTTCTACAAGTTTTACATGAAACTGTAGGATTAGAGTTCCTACAAATGGGAAACAGACCAAAAAAACCCTGGGGTTTTATAATGCTATGAGAAAGTTATCTAGACTGCCATATATACATTTTATTTGATAGGGCTTTTGGTTAAAACAAAGTAACAACAACAAGAAAATAAAGTAGACAAAAAATAGCATATTCAGCATCATGTTTCAGACAGGCTGGAGAGATGGGCAGAGAAGTACTGTTTGAAATTCAACAAAGGCAAATGCAGAGTCCTGTACTTGGAGAAGAAGTTCAGGACTCTGGGCACCAGCACAGGCTGAGGGCTGACTTGACAGCTCTGCAGAGAATGACCTGGGGGTCCAGGACTGGAATGTCTCTGTTATGAGGACAGATTGAAGGAGCTGGGTCTGTTCAGCCTCAAGAGGAGATGACTGAGAGGGGAGCTCATCAATGTCTGTCAGTACCTGAAGGGAGGGTGGCAGGAGGATGGAGCCAGGCTCTGCTCAGTGCTGCCAAGCAACAGGACAAGAGGCAGTGGGCAGAGACTGATGCCCAGGAAATTCCAGAAATTCCACCTGAATATGACTAAGAATTTCTTTACTGTGTGGGTGACCTTGGACTGGAATAGATCACCCAGAGAGGTTGTGGAATCTCCCACACTGAAGATATTCAAGAACCATCTGAATGCAATCCTGTGCCATGTGCTCTAGGCTGGCCCTGCTTGAGCAGGGAGGTTGGACCAGATGACCCACTGTGGTCCCTTCCAACCTTACCCATTCTGTGATTCTGTGATATGAGATGCAAGGTCTAAGGGTAGATGGTATTTTTAGGGAATGCAATTTTCAACTAACAGAATTTCTTCATAGACAGTATGGACCTTTTTTGCTTCCCTTCCTCCCCTTTTTCTCCACTATCCAGTTAGAGCTTGTGAAAAGGGTGGCATCTTGCACTTTGCTGACATGCTGGGGAGTAGGGACTGTGCAAAGCAGATGATTTCTATCAACAGTGAGACTAATTGCTCAGTTCTGAGAGTAAAAGGAAAAAGAAATCTCAGCTTTGGTGTGGAATGCATTGTTTAACCAACTGGTAACAGAGTACTATTTTCTCTTTGACTTCGTAGGAGGTGCTATTATTCACAAAGGATAGGATCTTTCCACAGCAGCCCGGAAGAGTTGAGTAGCCTCACCTGTCTGGTCTCTATTTACAGGTCTGCTACCTACAATGATATATGAAGATGGGAATTCTCCACACCCCTCTTCTTTTTTGCAGATTTCTGTCTTGTCCTAAGAAGAAGTTACAGATTGCCAATGGATTGATTAAATGTATTTTTTTCTGTAACCTTATGATGTAATATTCTTCAGTGTGTTGAAGAACTACCAGGGAGATAACGAAAAAATTTAAGCCAAATTGTCAGTGGGTGTATCCACCAGATGGTGATGTTCTACCAAATTATTTGCACATTGATCTTGCAGTAAAAAACTTGCCATTTGAGGGAATTCTGATTACTTCTTAAATTTCAGATGAGAGAGTCTTTCTGTTGCTTGACTGATAATTAGGTTCAAAAAGAGAATATGTTTCTGTCTTTGTGAAAGGGTCTACCCTGTTTGTGCCCAGAACAATGGACACAGTGAGGAATGGATAAGAAAAATCAGGGCAAAAATTAGCATGTTAGAATCCAGGTTTGCATGGCTGCTTTACAGATATGGAGGACCATAAGCCCAACAGTCTTGTTTGCTGTGTAGGGCAGTTTATTTCTGTGAGAAAGCAAGCACCAGAATGAAAGGCTGAGGAGGACTTGTGCTGCTGTGTTGTTTCATGGCTCCTCTTTCCTTAGCCTGGAGGATCTTGTGGACGAACGCCAAAGGTTTGGTTTGCTGGGTGGGGCCTCATCTGCATCTCAAGCTGGAAAGAAACAGATCTACTGCATTCACCCTCCCTTTCCTTGGCTGCTTGCTGAGCTGAAGAGCCCTCAGGAAAATTGTGTTATGGAAAGTTACACAATCTAAAGTCTAGCTTTTCCATCTTGGTATACAATAAACATTACTGCAGTTTATGCACATGCAGTGCAGCCATTCAGATTGAAAGAGCTTTGCTATAAAAAATTGTTAGTTATTGATTTAGTTTGAGGAGTAACTGCCAGCAAAATTGGATCCTTCAAAAATCTTCTCCAATTTTATCTAACAGAGTAAAAGGTTCTCAGAAAACACAAGGAATGTGTTAGGAAAATCAAAATGATGACTTGTTGGTCTGTTTTGTATTTGCCTGTTTTTCACTGCCCAGTGACACTGTTCACACGCAGAACTCCAGTGAAACTATTCTGCAGAATATCAACTACCTGTAAATAGAAACAGTGCTGTATTTGATCCAACAAGGTCAAAAGAGCCAATATACCTGGAAAACTCCCTATTTATAATGGGAATGCTCTTCCCAGGATAGAATATCAGTGACGATAATGATAATCTTAAAGTTAGGTTTGCCAAAGAAAATATTTGTTATTAATTAAATCCCCTCCGCTGCCAAACAAAAACCACAATGAAATCAAAATGCTATTGTACAAAATGTCAGTTTCAAATCAGTTAAAAATTATTTCTCTCAATGAGTTCTGTATTGTAAGGATGGTCTGTCTTTTCTGACAGCAATATACTAATTTGGGAGGGTTCCACTTTAGGGTGGGTGTCATGGTGGGAATACCAATGCAGTTCAAACATCCAGATTAAATTTTGCTCCTTCTTGGTAGAGGTGAATTATCTCTGGCCACGATGCATTTGAAAGGAAATGGGATGATGTTCTTTCTTCTTGCCAGGATGATATTAATTGCATGCTGTGGGTGCTGGCCATCTCCCTCAGTACTGTTAATCCAGTTCTCTTCATGTCCTTTTCCTCCTTGTTTTAGCCAGGACAGCTGGGACTGATTTTTGTGTGGTTGCATCAACACTACAAGCACAAATGTGGTAGTTCCTCCTATTCCTTGCCACAACAGCTGCTTTGTAGAGCTCACCTGTCTATGCTGAGAGTTTTGTGGATTTGGGTTTCTTTTGAAGCTAAAAAAATAAATGACTGCCCTCTCTCCTGGCCAGTATGCATGGGTTTTGTTATCACTATGGTTGGAAACCAGCCTGTATTTCCTCATTCTCCTCTGCACTGCCATTTGTTGAGGCTAAAAACCAGCTCAGTTTGCTGCCACTGGTCTTTAGAGTTCAATGTGTCTTTGACTGAGAGTTTCTGTGTAACTTTGCAAGCAGCCTTATCAGTGAAATGGCTCAAGGTACTTGCACTGGACTGTACCAGCCAGGAAAAGCTGTCATATAGGCCTTTCTTTTGCACTGTGGAAGTCCATGACTTGTTCATTGAACAGGTTTTCTCCTGTGGCCAAGTGTTTCACGGATGACACTGAACATTCAGGAAAGTGTGAGAGAGCTTGCTGAGTTTTCCAAGTTCTTTAGCATTCATTAGGAAATTACTGAGGAACTTGCAAAATCTGAAAAATCCAACAGATATTCTGATGCACTCTTGCTACGTGTAGGTGGATGGCACTGTGCTTGCCCTGTGCAAGCTGAGAGTGCTGCCAATTTATTCTACTACACACATGGAGTGTTTGAGTGGTGAAAAGACACTTGTAAATAAGAAATACTTGTAAACTCTTTGGGATTCTTCAGTATTTGCCTTCAGGTATTTGGTTTCATTGCATACTTTGATGGGAGCTGTGATGAAAACCTAGTTGTTCTGTGAGCATCTGTCCTCTTTATTATGGACTGCATCTAATGATTGGATTCCCTTCTGTCTAGTACCAGTGAAGTTCTGGCAGCAGGTTTTCCCACAGGTATGACAAGAATCACTTGTGGAGATTTTCTTATGTCTAGTAAGGATTTAGTTTACACAGTTGAACACTGGTCTTCTCTAACCAGACATTCATTTTAACAAAATGTATAGAAAAATAATAATTTTGAAACCGTTCTGTCAAATCTGTTTGAGATTTGTGAAACTTTTGTATGAAAGAAGAGGGCAGACCGAGAGATCAGGAGTCAGACTGTGATTGCATTATCTTGTTTCCTATGAAACTCAGCTAAAAGGAATCATTAGATGGCTAATCTTCAAACCTGTCCCAGACTAGGGAATCTTGCAGAGGAAATGGTGCTTGTAGTGTCATACAGACTTATCTTTGTGAAACGTATGCTGGTTTGGCACCTAGACTTTAGTGAAACTGCCCAACTAAATTGTTAGTGGGAGCTGTGCCATCTGAGCAGATGGGCATGTGTAGGCAGTAAGTAGTCATGTTTGTTCTTCATTTATGGGAATTTAGACTAGGATTTGAAATACCATGAAGCATAAAAAGCAAAATGCCCGGGTAGGTTATCCTTTGGTTTACATCTGAACTAGGTATCCTGCCCTGTTGCAGAGGAAACATTCTCTTGGTAAGCAAGTCTAGGACAGCACATCTGACAGAAATAGAGCTCAGATACTTCACACATCTCAATAGTCAGATTTTTCAATTAATTCGTCCTACCAATCTAATCAATTTTTTTCACTGGAAAATGATTCTTTAGACCATGTTTTTGCTTTTTGAATCCTTTTAATGACTTTCCCATATCAGTTTCACTTCCAGCTTCCTTGCAATCATAACTGAATGATTCCAGCTGTGCCTGGAATTCTGCTCACTTCTTTCCACATCATTGTGCCCATTTGCTGGGGTAAAGTTACTTCTCAAAGCGTGTGGGTATAAACACACATTGCCATGAAGCAGGCTAGGCTGGAAACCTACAAAGTGTCATCTGTGCCCCAATAACTACCTAACTGCTTTCTCCTCCTGGCTGTAAACACAAGCAATTTTCCTCCAAATTCTTACCCTTTTAAGTGTGTGCATTACTGAGCCAGGCACAGAAATAGTTACTGAGTGCTAGATACCTATCTATGTGTAACCTTACAGTAACTTCCATGTGCATTTAGTCCAAACTTTCTTCAAAACATTTAGCCACCACCTCCAGTATAGCACCTGGTGGTTTTGTGTCATCTATGCTAAGATTTTGGACAGAATGATTATGTCAAACAGGTCTGATTTTTGCCACTTTCTGTGTTGATGTGGGTAATATAAGAAAATCTTTACATGCACACCTGGCTTTACTGAAAGCACACATGTTCTGCAATAATGTTAGATAATAGCAGAGTTGAGTGATGAAATTTTGAGCCTGGCCTTTCATCTGTTTCTGCTGTGTGGTATTACTTTGAATGTCTGCACTAAGAGTTCTGTCTTATTTAGATAAAGTCTTACAAGACAGGGACAATGTTTTTCCCTTGGTGTCACGCAACCTCAGAAACCTCGATGGCATTCAAGAAATAATAAACAATTTAAGGGCAATGCTGTTGAGAGATCAGCCACATATGGAGTGTTTCTGGCCCATTTGATGCAGAGGAAATTCTATGCAGGAAGTCAGAGAGTTGGTTAAGGTCAGAGCTGGCATTTACAGAGCATCTGGCAGCTTTCTTGGGCACGTGTTATAACAAGTGTTCTTCAGATTCCAGAGGAAAACAACAGGCAATATGCATCACCTGCTACACACCTACATGTTTGTAGAGACCTTTTCTCAGATATGGCTTTCCATGGTTATTTCTCTGTCTATTTGTTTTGAAAATTTCTCTCCAATTTATGGGAAATCCTGCTAGACTAGGGGATAACTGTATGTTTTGTGACTTAAAAGGGACCTATATAAACATGCTTTTCTCAATTCCTTGCTAATAAATGAATGGATGCACACTTACACAAGTGCAGTACATGAGCAGAACAGCTGTTCTGTTACAAGTTAGGGAAGGGGAGAAGAGTCCAGATGTCCAGAACAGGATAGTCTGAGCAGTCAGTCGACAGCCTTAATCATTTTCTAGGCAGGGACAACTTGAGAGCTGCCAGAATAACTGCCTGTGGATCTCACCAAGGAGCCAAATACCCTGGCTGAGACTATAATATACAAACTGGCATCTGGGCTCTCTGATTGTTATCAGTCCCTGAGCATGACAGAGGAGGAAGTGGATAATAGTAATTGAAATGCTCACTGCAGCATTTTAAAAGTAATTATTTCAAATATTTTCCTTTAAAAAGTCCAGCAATTAAGAAAATAATTAAACATATTTTTTGAGAGGGCAAAGGCAGTGCTACCAAAGCATTGCAAGACTCCTTTTAAGGGGCTGTGGTTCAGATGTCTGTGTATTGTTTCCTTTGCTTACATGTTTAATTCCACACTGCACTCCTTCTACTCAGGCATCAAGATGACTTCCATTTATTCCCATAGGCTGAGTCACTGCTGTTTGGATGGAGAGAGGTATAATACAGTCAAAGACAAACTGTGGAAGTGGTGTGACTGCACCTCAGCTTTCCCTTACGTGCCCTGGGATGCTCTTGGGCTACAAAACTGATGTATCCATTGGTCACATCTTCAAGAATGTTTCTTCTCTCACAAGCTTTGCTATTGTTTGCCCTTTTGTGGGCAGTGTAGGATGGTGTGACAGCCAGCAGTCTTAGCACAGTTTGAGAGGAATTAGTTCTACCCCTGCATCTTTACCTTCTGGTCTGTTATAAAGTGGAACATATTAGACACTAACATTCCTAGCAATAGGTTTCCCATGAAGTTATGTTAAAATATCTGAAAACCTTGCCATTCCTGTGTGCCTCCAGGCATTATACCTGGACATGTGTCTTAGGAGTGAGAATCTGGGAAAGGTTGGCCCAATAAAGGGCAGGACCAGGCTGTCCAAAAAGCTGATTTATGCTTGTCTGCATTGCCATTTTATGTTCCTGTCACTTGGCAGTGTCTGAACCTGCATGGAGGTTTCTGATTCTGCTGCTGGGAAAGTGGGGAGAGCTTTGTCATTCTCAGCCATAGGTGTAGGAGCTTACACATGCTGCTTTAACCAAGTGGGGAATGGTTATTCTATCTAGGGACCTGGGGTTCTGTCTTTTGTGATCCAAGCACAAATATTGTTTTATTTTTCTTCTAATGTCTGTAAATACTATACTGCAATTTCTTCTTAAATAGGATAGGATTATAATAAATAGTTACTGGGCAGCTGCAGTGTCTAGCACTGCTGCTCTACTGTACAATCCACCAGCAAAGGGGACCTGAAGATACAGGGACTGATCTCCTCTATATAAGCTGGTTCACATAGATGACAACTCCTTTTTATGTATGCTTTTTTTTTTTTTTTCCTGGAATGAAAGAGGTGGTAGTTGTGATTAATAAGTTTTTGAGCTAAATACCTTGCTTTTATTATGGCCACAGGGAATAAAGCATGAAAAACAGTAACAGCATGCTACAGAAGAGTCATTGAAAAGATCACTGGAATTATTTTTTGAATGGCTTTCTATTGTTGGATGTTCTACTTAAAAAAGAATTTAGCCCTTGGAGTAATATTTGGTTTGCAATGCATTTTTTAAAAACTATTTGTATTTTGTTTAATGTTTATAGTTTAAAAAGTACACAGTCTGGGTGCTGCAGGCTTCGTAGGTTCAAAAAGCAGAGCAGTATAGAAGGTGAAGTTTTGTCAGTTCACAAAAAGAATGGACACTCTTGCCACTTTGAGTTCTGTAAAGGCCAAAAATATTTCATACTTAATATTTAAATGGTTTCTCTTTGCAGAGAGTAAGGTCTTTTTCAGCTTAAAGTTAGTGCTTATATCACAGGACACTACTAATGAGCTGTAGAGCCTTTGACCTCTCTGTCCCCAAAGATGAAAGCAAAAATTCACTGTATGAGACCAGAGATCCATTTGTTAGTCTGATATCCCTCATAGTAGAGATGTATGGATGACTAAGAAATAAACACAAAATAATATTTAACAGTAATCAGACAGTATAGATGTAATTGATGTAAGAGCTGACTAAGAAATAAACAGTAATAGAGGACTAAGAAATAAACAGAAACTAAAGCCAATCTATTATAATATTTCTTCTCCATTCCTGTTGGTCACCTTTGTTCTTGTTAAATGTTTCTACAGGCCCTTAGCTCTGACTGCAGCTTTTCAGGAACAAAGACCCCTGACAAAGAATTGTTTTTCTGGCTTCTTCTGCCAAACTACTCCAAACTACTGGCCCCTGTATTTTCCTAGGTAACTCAACTTTTAAAAGGCTTCTATCAACTCTGTCTCCACAGATGAGGAAAGTGATTAATCCTGTAGTAAGCACCATTGCTAGCCTGCTGTCCCCTTCTACTTCAGAGGTTAGGAAGATTTTACCCTCTAATTATGGGATTCAGCTTGGGGAAACTTCAGGTACTTTGATTTGGGTGAAATCTCACTAAAGAACACTTGAACATAAACTGCTTTTTCAGTGGTGATTCACAAAGAGATCATATTTCATGCTAAGAGATACATCAAAATTCTTTGTCCTGTAAGAAATACAATATAAATTTACTGCATCAAACTGTCATGGAAGTGTTAGTAATTGAAGATTTCCTTATTCCAATTAGATCCTCTCCTGTTTCTTGGAGTAGAATGTGAATTGTGTGGGCAGAACTTGATTTGCAGGAAATAAACTTTTGTATAATTCTCTCCAAGCCCAGTGTTTCTGCATGGAAAAGGAAGCCACACATTATCTGAGGTTCAGCTCAGAACAGCAGTCATGTGATGAGAAGCCTAAAAAGGCAGTACTCCTGTCTTCTCTGGCTAGAAAAGTACTGGTCTTTCCTATCCTCTGCTTCAACCTGACCTGTTGGGTTAGATTAAATTAACAATGGTGACATATTTATAGTAATCTTTTAGATTTTGAGACTAGGATGAAATTTTGATTAGAAAATCAACATTTTCTCTGCCAAAAAGAAAACCTTTTTATATTTAATGGAAGTTCAGATTTTCTCAAAATAACTGTTAAAGAACTGGAACAAAAAAAAAACAAAACAAAAAAAAAAAAAAAAAAAAAAACAAAAAAAAAAAAAAAAAAAAAAAAAAAAAAAAAAAGGGATTTTTTTTTTAAGGACCTGCTTCTCTGAATCCCATTTTTCCTTTAGCTTCTCTGGAGCAACTGCAGTAGAAATGCAATTGCCTAATTTCAAAGTGTCTCCAAAATGGTACTGAACTGTTTTTGTGCAGGGAAATGTGCCTTGTGGGCTGAGACTGGAGCANAAAAAAAAAAAAAAAAAAAAAAAAAAAAAAAAAAAAAAACCAAAAAAAAAACCAAACAAACAAAAAAAAACCAAATAAGCAGATAATGGAGTATCTTAATTGCTACAAAATTCTAAGCATTTTCAGTATCACTTGGCCTTTGCTTTTTTTTTAATCCTCAGAGGAAAAATAGATGCCAAATCTGTATTTCTCAGAAAGGGAACAGGAGCATCCATGGGGTGAAATGGGCAGGTGTGGAGATGGGTTCAGAAAGGAGGGTCTGGAATGTAAAATAAGAGCAGTGATTCAAAGAGGCCAGGATGAAGGAGAAAATGGGTATATTTCAGTTTCATCAATTATGCCAATATAAGTCCTTTTCAGATGGGGAGGATCTTGGCATTAGAATTCTTTACCTCCATGAAGTTAAAATTTGTGCCTGTTTAGGGTTAGAAATGCTGTGCTACCATAACAAGCAGTAGTTGAGAGAGTTTTTATTTCACATGCTACCTCTGAGACTCCTTAAAACACCATGTGAGGGTCTGCTTGGGGTTCTGCCAGCTTCCTTTGGCATAAGTCCTGACACAAATGCATGGCACTAGGAAGTCTGCTGGGAGGAAAGGTTACAGCATTACAAAACTGCTGCAATGAGCTTTTGGCTGTTCCAAAAGGTCACTGCAAACCAAGGGGTGGACAGTTTTAAAGGTGGGAAAGCATGACTTGCAGGTGTGCAGGATCCAAAACCATCTTGTACAGCCCACTTGCAAGAGGATAGTCAGCTAGAACAGGCTGCCAGGGTTATGTCCAGATGACTTTTGAGTGTCTCCAAGAATGGAGACTCTACAACCTACTTGGGCAACCTGTTCCAGTGCTCAGTCACCCTCAGAGTAAAAAACTGATACTCAGAGGGAACCTTCTGTGTTTTTGCCCATTGCTTTTGTCCTGCCACTCTTCACCAATGGCTCTTTCTTCTTTTTAATCTCATTTTAGATATTTGTAGACATCAATGATGTCAAACAGATATTTGTAGACATCAAACAGTTCCAGCTGTCTTCACCTTTCCTCATATGAGAAATGCTCCAGTGCCTTTGGCATCTTTGTGTTACTTCACTCGGTTCTCTCCAGTAGCTCCATGTCTTTCTTGTACTGAGGAGCACAGAAACAGACACAGCACTTGGGTGTGACCTCTCCAGTGCAGAATAGAGTGGAAGGATCACCTCCCTCCACCTTCTGGTAACTTACCTTCTGGTAATTCCTCCTAATGCAGTGAAGGAAATGTAACAGTTCTTTGCTGCAAGGGCACAATGCTGCCTCTTGTCCAACTTGGTGTCCACCAGGAGCCCCAGGTCCTTTTCTGCAAAGTTGCTGTCTGGGAAGGTGGCTGCTGGCATATACTGGTGTGTCTCCTGCTGACAGTGCTCTGCTGGAACACCTGAGTTNAATGGAGACTCTACAACCTACTTGGGCAACCTGTTCCAGTGCTCAGTCACCCTCACAGTAAAAAACTGATACTCAGAGGGAACCTTCTGTGTTTTTGCCCATTGCTTTTGTCCTGCCACTCTTCACCAGTGGCTCTTTCTTCTTTATAATCTCATTTTAGATATTTGTAGACATCAATGAAATCCTCTTGGAGCCTTCTCTTCCATAGACTAAACAGTTCCAGCTGTCTTCACCTTTCCTCATATGAGAAATGCTCCAGTGCCTTTGGCATCTTTGTGTTACTTCACTCGGTTCTCTCCAGTAGCTCCATGTCTTTCTTGTACTGAGGAGCACAGAAACAGACACAGCACTTGGGTGTGACCTCTCCAGTGCAGAATAGAGTGGAAGAATCACCTCCCTCCACCTTCTGGTAACTTACCTTCTGGTAATTCCTCCTAATGCAGTGAAGGAAATGTAACAGTTCTTTGCTGCAAGGGCACAATGCTGCCTCTTGTCCAACTTGGTGTCCACCAGGAGCCCCAGGTCCTTTTCTGCAAAGTTGCTGTCTGGGAAGGTGGCTGCTGGCATATACTGGTGTGTCTCCTGCTGACAGTGCTCTGCTGGAACACCTGAGTTCTCATCAGTCCATTTATCCTGCCATACGACCTGAGACAGGCACAGCACTGACACCACCTGCTCTTACCCTGTGGCTCTGCTGGAGGGAGCTCTAATTCTTTCATCAAGGCACCTGCTTTTGATAATATACCTCCATCTTTGGAGGCAGAGCTTTAGTTGCCTTGGTAGCCTATAGAATGATGAAAGATCAGGGGCTTTTTACCTTTTCCAGGTAAGTTACTTGGCAGATATTCCCATTTTATCTTGAATCTTGGCCCTAAGAATGCCATGCATGGTTTTGCAATGTTTAGGGCAGGAAACAGGAAAAAGATAAGAGTGGCTTTAACTCAGTTGCCAAGTAGAGAAACTTTGCCCAGGACTAAAAGAAAGCACGAGAGAAGGAAAAACTAATGAAGTAGGTCATGACACAGAAATGTGAGTGGCCTTTTGCAAACATAGCACAAAATGGGGCTTTGCAAAGACAATGCAATCTGAGAAAAGTGGAAGAATGTTGTAGTACACTCTGCTTGGAGATTTTCATAGGAATCCTCATGTTAAATCAGACAGTGAGAATTTGAATCTGTGTCCTTGCTCAGCAGAGACGTAGACTTCTTGTCAGAGGTAACAAAAATCCAATCCAATTTTTATATCAAATTGCTTGCAAAAGCCAAAGCAAGAAAAAGAGACTGTAGTTATGGTTGCATGATCATTAATACCATGTCTATGTTCTAGAGAAACATCCAGCAAGACAAATTAGATCTGGATCAGTCACAAGCACACAATTGCATTTCTGTCTATTTAATCAGAACATGGTATTAGGTTTGTGCCAGCTTTCTTACTTTTTACACTGATTTTCTGATGATTCTAGAAAGGCAGGCAATATTTGATCTATAATAGAACTTGCTAGCGCAGATATTTTTGAATATGAACCACCAGAGTGAGTACAAGTTATTACATAAGGTCTTTCAATACAGGTTTTTTAATCTGTTTATTTAGGAATCCCTAAGTTATGTATATTGCCTCATATAACTACCGTGTGATTGGTTTCCAAAACAAAGGTCTTACTGACAGACCTACCAGTTGTATTGTGTGCATGTCTGGTAAAAAAAAAACGTCATCTCTTGGTACCTTTCTGCCTGTCCTGTTCACAGAACTGGATGCAGGGTATGCAGATGAAAAGCTCAATGCAACATCCCTGCTAGTACTGGGTTTACTACAATGGCCAGATTGAACTAAGAGGGCTCAGCCATAATAACTGCACCTGGCAACTAAGAATACTTACTACTAAGATGCCTTACTCCAAGGAGCATTTATCAAGGTTATAAAAAATGTCTGAACCAGAAGAAGCACCTTAGCTGTGGTATTTAGTTCTCCTGTTACTACTGTCTGGTTTAGCTTCATACCCCTGCCCTTTCTTCTCTTTCCTTTTTTTTTGCCTTTGTGGCTAAAAGGGTTTTGACCTTTGTGGATAAAAAGGTTTCTTTTGTGACACTACCATGTACTCATAACTTGGAAAGCAACTAAAAGCAATGTCTTAAGCAGGCTGATGTTGGTATAGGTCACTCAAGTCCCATGGTAGCAGTAGTAGTCCCTTATGCAGTGTCTGCCTTTGTCACCAGGGAGTTTGACAAAAAATCTGCATTTTCTGCCTCTTGTTCTTTTGCCTCACATTTAGGTATGTGTTTGTCTGGTTTTGTTTTCAAGGAAGCAACACTAAAATTTTACAGCAATTCCCATCCATGTCAACTGTTGCTAAAAGGACAGCTCTTACAATCTTTAATATCACCTGAAAGATTACCTGGACTGTTTCCCTTTAAAATGTCTTTACAAGTAAAGGGCAGAGGAATAAGGGGTAGTTAATATGAAAGTGTGAGTTAATACTTTAAAATTTTAGTTCTTTGGCTTTTTTTTTTCATTTTATCTCTGAGAAAAGGTTAGTGATTCTTAATAGTTCCTGTTGCTGGGAACTAAGACATTGAAGATTAGAATCTTCTCTGCTTAGTGTTAGACTGTAGAAAGATAGGCAGTACCCAGGTCTATTTCTTCCTGGAAAATCAACCCAAAAGAATTTGTCTCAACTCTGGACTTCAGGGCATAAGCAAACTCCTTAGTTCCATGTTCTCACCATGTACTAAAAATGCCCCTTGAATTGTCAGAAAAGGTTAGTGATTCTTAATAGTTCCTGTTGCTGGGAACTAAGACATTGAAGATTAGAATCTTCTCTGCTTAGTGTTAGACTGTAGAAAGATAGGCAGTACCCAGGTCTATTTCTTCCTGGAAAATCAACCCAAAAGAATTTGTCTCAACTCTGGACTTCAGGGCATAAGCAAACTCCTTAGTTCCATGTTCTCACCATGTACTAAAAATGCCCCTTGAATTGTCATAGATAAGAAGCCTCTATATTTCATTTAACCTGAAAGGAATGTTCTCAGTAAAAAAACCTCCCTGAAACTCTAGTTCCAGTTTGTTCTCTAACTCCCATCCTTGCCTCAACCCCCAGTTCAATCTGTGTAACAAACCCACAGCAGATACGTTCCAAAAGCATAAATCAAGATCCAAAATATTTTTTTTTTCAGTGTTGCAGCTGATAAGAAAAAGTCTCTCAGGAACTGGATTTTCCCTCCTTGCAACTCCAGAAAAGCAGAAGGGGACAAACAAGCAGTCTCAACATTAATTTTTCATCTTGATTTATTTAATCATTATTAGTCAGACCTGATCTGATTCTTGTCATGTGTTGACATGGAAATCAGAAGACAAAATCTGACAAAATCTAGCTGAGTGAAGCACAAGGGAAGTGGTTAATGCTTATTGTTACCTCTTTGTGTTAACCTAATCATATGATAACTACAATGAAGTAAAATCTGCCTTGCTATCAATATTTGATTTTGTTGTAAGAAAAGCAAAGGTGTAAACCTGCCTCTGTATGGCAGTCTACAGAGTGAAATTACTGAGAAAACAAGGCACTGGAGAGGAGTTGATAGACTATACAGAATGCCTTATTAGTGAGAATTACTTGTCAGATAACTTTGTGCTGGTCTTATCTCTTTTATTTCCAGATAGCAAAGGTTTAGGTCTGCAAAGGAGGTCCCAAAATTTCTCATGCTTCTGTTTATCTCATTTCTTTCTCTGTTTCTCATTTCTAAGTTAGAGTAGGCCCTTGGCTCCACCCTTTGATCATTTAAGGGAGAAAAAGTTGGGTTTTTTTTTTGTTTTCTTTTTTTATTTTTGTTTTCACCTTATGTTAGCAGTGTTTGACCTTCCTCACTTTTATAGAAATATCTATAGCAAGGCCTTATAGATTGTGAATCTTGAAATACTCCTGCTATAAATCAGTCAATATGTGACCTCCTGTAGCTAGCAGCACAGGAGAACTTTTCAACATCATGTAAGACTTACCAATATCATCAGCCATCAGGCAGCAACTCCCAATTCCTAACCCAAATGATGAGATGTTCACAGCTGAGTAGGCTGGATCAGGGGAGAACCTTCTCTGTCTTGTCTGGCTGGCATCTGTTTATCATGAAGGCTGTAGCCAGAAGTGAAGTATTGAAAATTTAACAAAGACTTTGTTTATCAGAAATATTCACTTGTCATTGGAGACAAGTAGGTGCTAATAAGTACCAGAAAAGCACCAATAGTTTAAATAGTATTAAAAATTACCCCTTCTTCCTTAATTGGTGTATGCTGCAGAGGAACTGAGTTTTGAATGTACAAGCAAATGTTAAAAGTTGTTTTCAAGCCTTACTCTCTCCTCAATAAGACATCAAAATGTTGTCACCCAATCCTTTTTACTTTATTTTGTAGTTCAATACTTTGATCATTCCCCTCTGACATGATTCCTGCTGTACCAGATTAGCTAGCAGCAAGTTGCTAGCTAGATGAAAAAACCCTTTAATGGGTTCTGTTTAGTACTTCATCTGTAAATCATTTATGTAAAGAAAATGTAACCAAGTCACAAATTGGCAGATAATTTCTTAGACATTTGTGTTGGTTATGAAATTATTACCCAGCTTTCTCTTATGCTAAATACTCTTTAAAATGTTGATATAAACATTTTGTTAAAGGAAAACATATAGAAGAAGATTTAAGGAAGCCATTTTTTCTTTGAGAAAATAGTATACCTTTTAATAACAGGAAATGCACTCCCTCTAATCCACTGAAAATCAGTAAAGCAAATTATGTGGTGAAATAAGGAAAAAGGCTATTTGAGTTGGAAAGATGGGAGTTGGTATAAGTAGCTGTGGAACTGTTTAGAAGACAAAAAATTAGAGGTGAAAGGAGGGGCCAGAAAAAATTTTAGCATTGTAGCAAGAGACCTTTAAGAAAAGCATCTTTCAGTACACAAAGGATCTGGGTGAAGAAACCATAGGTATTATTTCTTGGTTGAGACTATTTCTACGTTACTTTTTGTTGGTACAGGCTAGAGCCCTGGAGGAAGAGAGTTGGGATTATTGAAGAAACAAGAGGAAAGGTCTTTTTGAGGACACCAATCTGATTAAATGTTAGGAATCAGAAAGGTGAGTTTTAAGGTTACTTCAGAGGGGAAAAGAGTCACTAGTGGAGACTCCCAGAGTTCAGTGCTAGTACCATTCCTGTTCAACACCTTCATTAATGACCTGGTGGAGTTGGGAGTTTGCAACGAAATCTCCAAGTTAATGGATTTTAAGGATTTCAAATGGTGCACTGGTGAGGAAGAACTCTTAAACCTTGCAAAATTGAGTGAGGGCCAAAAATGTGTCAAATGAACTTCATTATAGATAAATGTACAGTAATGCAACGACAGAAAACTGAATTCAAATATACATACTGCTGATCTTGTAATTGATGCAAAGAAAAGAGAAGTTGAGAGTTATCACCAATTTCAGTTCTCTGAGGCAATTGGTTCAATGCAAAATGTTGGCTAGAAAAGCGAAAAATTGTCAGACATGATCAGAAAGAGTTTTGAGCTCAAGACAGGGTATCATTTTACTGCTGTGTAAAGCCTTAAAGAACCCTCAACTGAAGTGCAGTAGGTCATCCTGAGATCTCTGGAGGACACAGAACAATTATGGAAGAGGGCAACTAAAATTATTGAGGGGCTGACAGCTGTTGTATTGCAAGGACAGACTAAAAAGACTAGGACCTTCCAATTAGGATAGGTAAAAACTGAACTTATTGCACCTGGTGTTTGTAAGGAATGCATTATAACTAATTGAATAAATGCAGCAATAGCTGATCTAGGGATACTCACTGAAAGTAGCAACAGATAACAGCTGGGGAAAAAGGAATTTTTTTCATTGTGGTTGGTGAACTCATTAAACTGTTGCCATGAGAGGTTATGGAGAGGAGACAGATGGAATCATCAGGTGAAAAACAGGCTTGGAGAAAATTCCAACAAGGCCAAGGCAGATGCTAAAGACAGAGGCAGGGATGAACCTCTGAAATCCCTAATCCAAAGACAGCATCTGCTGAGAGAGCAAGAGAGGAAGGAGGTGGAGGCAGTGGCCAGCCTGATGTGCTCTCCTGTGCTAGGAGCAGTCTCTGATGTGGCTGAAGACAGTGGCTGACTGTAGGTCTCACCCAGCAGAGCCACTCCTGTGCTTTTCTGTTCGACTTGGGCGTAAGGGAGGTTTCTCCTGACAGCTCTTGGAGGTTTTGCTCTGGCTACAACCTACATAGCACATATGGCAGTGTTGTCATTGTTCTCCAGCTGCACACAGAGGGGATGCAGTGCTGCACAGGTTGGAGTGACTGTATTTGGGTAAACCTAGCAAGAAGGAACGCCTTCAGCACTGCAAAGATCAGAGTGACTTTAGTTGTAAAATGACAGGTAACTAGCTCCAGTGAGTGCTTTAAACTTGGTAGGTTTTAAAGTTCAAAGCAAAAAGATTTCCCTTGTTTATATGAGTTATATACATATTTCCATCTCTTGTGTATCCACTGGCACTATCATGTTTCTAGTCAGAAAGTATTTAGTATCTTTTGTGGTTTGGGCTGCATAGATGAACTTTTCTTCCTGAATATTTTCAGGATTTTGTTGTTGTGAATGTCTACTTTGCTACTGTGGCTTTTACTAAGTAAATGACACCATACAAGGTGGCTCAAAATTAGAGCATTTTGTAAATTAAAAATATAAGATTTACTTTGGAATTTTATCTATACGAGACTTCAAATAAGCCATGCCTTGCTACAGCCATAAATGTTCCTTTCTGTTCTTTATATTTTTTGCTTTTCAAATAATATTGCTGTCTGGAACATTCTCTTTAGTGCTACACTTCATGTGTTACTGCTGGGGCAAAAAAAGATATTTTCACATCTTCCACATTTGCAGATGATTTGCTGCCAAAAGAGTTTCACTATTTTATAAATGTGCAGATCCCAATGGTTGTCATAGGGTTGCAGAAAAGTGTGCATTTCAGCTTATTAACATTTGCATTTGATTCAAGATATTGATGATTTTGTTAGTCACTAAGGGACATCTACCTTGAAAGTCAGACAGATCGTGCCTCATTTTTTTCACTGTTTTTGTGCAACTTGCAGCATCAGTTTTACTGTTAATGGAGCTGTAATTAAGAAATGTTCAAAATTGGTTGAGTGCACGTTTATATTGTGGATTTTCACTGGCACAGCTCTGTTAGCCAGGTAAATCGAGCTCTGCTGGCTGATCCTACTCCAACTCACAAGTCTGGATTCCTCTGAAATGAGAGATGCTACTGGCTTTAATTTTTCACATTACCTCATTGCTATAAGTGAGCAGAGGGAGCATAAAGGAACACAGATCTTTGTTATAGGTGCTCCAGTCCATATTCTTCTATAATTGCTAAAATTGCTAATGAAGACAGGCTTATGCTAATCTGTGAACTTTAGTTTGCTTTTGTTGTCTCTGCTGTGGGGGCTGTTCCCTCTGCCAGGTGGGTGAGGTAAAGGACTGCAGGCAATAATGTCTTAAATCATTGCAGCAGTTTCCTTTGCCTGAGTCTGTTATATCTAAAAAAATTGGATTTTTAGTAGTGCTACTTTTTTAACTCTTGTAAGAATAAGGCTGTGCTAGATTCAGTCTGAAAAAACAGCAACATCTGCTTTAGAAGCTTTGCAGTGATATAGAGTGTGTTATACTTCATAGTATGCAGGCTCATATAATCTGTTTATATAACAGCAATGCAATACTAATATAGCTATGGTCTAATTGTTGTGTAGATATGCTCTGATTGAATTAGCTGCAGTGTGGCTCACCCAGGATAGGAGAACAGGGATTATTCTTTATTGATTGGACTATTTCTCACTTTCATTATTCTTACTTTTAAGAGTTTCTAGCTGCTAATTCTACTTCAAAACCTCATAACTGTATTTCACATAATTCCTCTTCATCCAACAGCCAAAAAAATAAAAAGGATTCACCTTTAAAAGGTGTTCATGAAATGCTCTTATACACCAGAAAGTCTGAGAGAAAATGTCAAAATACTGCACAGAATCAAAACCTTGTTGCATCCTTTTCTGATTCTTTTGATACTTTTCTGCTTCATGTAATGTGAATAGTATTACAGGCCTGCTTTAGCCTTCTGCAGAAAGGCATGACCATGGCAGCTCACACCAAGGCTCATCCTTGAGATGCTGACTAAACCAGCAGGTAGGTGGTGTCACATTCTGTGCTCCTGCAGCTCAGCTACCCGTGCCACCTGAATTAGCTGGTTTTGATCTAGCACATAGGAGCTATGAAGTAGTCAGACCTTGGGTCCAGTTCAGTTGGAGGTCCAAGAGTCTGGTGAACTGTCTGCTTTTGTGGCATTCATTTACAAAGAAAACCAGAAAGGTATTTGCATTAATTTTGCCTAATAATGTCCTTAAATTCCTAGATCTTTAGATGGTTTTGCTCTGTTCCTGGGTACACACCCTTCCAGCTTCAGGGTGTGGTAGTGACAGTCTCATTGTGTAGGTGCAGCAGCACCAAGATGCTTCTGTGGTGCAGACACCTGGTGCTCTGTGCTGGAATGCTTTTCACACAAGCCAGCCCCTAGCTGAGAGCCTTGGAGTGGGCACTGCCTGCCAGGGCCTGAAACAATGACAGGTGTGACAGGCTCATTCATTTCAGCACTATTAATGCTGCTACTTAGTTATACTGTAAATTCATGTGCTATTAACTATTTCACTGCTCATCAGAAGCATGTTGGAGCAGGATTGGAAACAGCTGCAAAACCTGCAAGCCAGAGCTCATTTGGTACCAGTAGTACCAGAGTCAGAGATGAGCCACCTCTTTACCTCAATCAAGTAAGAGCCAATTGTCACATTGGGACAATAAGTTTTCCCACTTCTGTGTTCTGTTTCCCTGTAGTTGTTGTCATTATTTTCTTCTGATGAACAAGGGTTAAGAAACACATTGACATATACAGAGTTATTTTAGCTGTTGAAAATGAGAAGCCCATAAAGCTGATTGAAACAGTCAAACCCAACAGTCAAACCTCTTGTCACCATGGAGCTCAGGTAATATTGAAAATATCTGCACCAAAAGCAGCATATGACTTCTACAATAACCAAAGAAGAGATGTATTATTCTGCAGCCAAAACCTGGAAAGGATGATGTTTTGCTCTGATGCTGCCAATGGGTTGTACCACAATAATATGGTCTTGCCCTTGGGGAAGTGCCTAACAGAAAAAAGGTGACAACAAATGACGACAGGGCATCCTATGAATTTTTTGTAGGAAAATAGTGTAGCTGCTAAAGCAAAGCATATATTACTAGACTGACTATGCTCATTTCTAATACACTGCACAGGGTTAAACTTTTAGCCTAGTCCAGTCCAGCTTATCTGCTTTCCCTCTATGCTTTCTACAGAGCTGTACAGTGTGATGATAAACCAGAGAAAGCTGTTGTTTCCTTTTGATCACCCTGATTTGTAATGTGAAAAGACAAGCCTTATTTTTATTCTTCACGGTGCTGTTCAGTAATGCCTGTTTTGAAAAGGCTACCAATAAATGCAACACAGAGTCACTGCAGATTTCCATCTCTGTGCCCTACCTCTGCACTGATCAATTTTTTCTCATACCCATAGAAGAGGCATTGCTGCTTTAGGCCATAGGTATAAGCAATGAAATTCATTACTAACCATGAATCAGAATACTTGTCTTGTTTCAGGTTTGTTTCTTTTCTGGTTATTTATGATAAGTGTTTAATTTTCTTTCTTAATTGATGCACTTGTAATACCAGGGAAATTCATGTGGACCTCTTCCCCTTTTGATAAACCAGAAACAAAGAAGTAAAGTTACGAAATATGTACAGGGTCACAGTTGTAAGGCATGTAGTTTTAATTAAGTTTTAACTAATTCCCTTTATCTTGTCATAGTAATTATGACTGTACAAGTCATGTCACATTAATATGTGAAAGCAGCACTTTGGCATGGCTGGTCAAGGAACAAAGCCTTTATGACCTGCCTTGTTAAATTAAACCAGAGGGACTGATCAACTTGTATTTTCCTACCTCCTTTGATAAATTATGTTAAAGATGAAGAAAAGTGCCAAAGGGCCAGCACATATTGGTGCTAAATATTGCTGAACTACAGCAGCAAACAAATTGAGAGAAGAGTTCTTGTAGACCATTTAAACACCCTGGGCTTTGATAATGAAAAATGAAATGTCATGTAACAATGAAGTAGCTTAAGTGAATTGATAATGCTTGAACAAATCTAAACTTTATCCTTTTTGTATGATATGGTTGGATACTCTAGAGTTTCAACTAATTTCTCTATCTTCTTTTAAGCAAAGGATGTCTTATACAGAGTAGTATATGAGGTTAGCTAGGGTGTGGCTCCACAGTACATTTGCTGGTTTCTGCTACCAAATCATCCAGACACTTACTGGGAAAAACAAGTGCAATGTAGTCTTCTCAGACTTTGGTGGGGCATAAAGTCTGCTCTGTTTGGAGAAAACTACTTTTCACCATTGCAGGAAAGTTGTTTGAAAGGAGTAACGTACTATAAATTTGTGTTCTAGCTCACTTTGCCATAGATTTCCTATGTAGGCAAACTCATATCAGCAACCTTGTAGCTTAACTAAGTCATCTTCAGTTTCGGCCTCTGTGCTGACTTATGTATGTTTGAACTTTAGCAATTCATCTCTTTATTGCAACGTGAAATCATGCTCATAACAACTAGGAGAAGGATGAATACCTTGTGTCAAATTCTTGATGGTCATAGTCTGCTTCATCACCTCACCCCCACCCCACCTCACATGAACACTTCCAAGGAGCAAAAGAGAAGTGCCATTTTTCTCATGCTATGCCAATAACTACTGGAGGGGTGCCACACAACCCCTCTGCTTGCTGTGTCAATCTTTATCTTTCTGAGTAATTTTTTTAGTGTCAATAACTGTTGTGTCTGCTTCTGCTCTTTATGAATTAAGCTGCTGTAGGGACAATTTTTGAAATCCTGGTTGGATTCTCAGCCGAGGTCTATGGCCTTTTCATAGCAGAGACTTTAATCAGTTTTGAAATTCAGTCCCCTTGTCCATGAGGAATATGCTGAGTAATAGCAGCACATCATTGCCACAAAATCTTGCAGAAAGATTCAGAAAGACAGCCCTGTTTTCTTTCCTCATTTCTGCACTTATTTATTTCCAATACCTTGGGAATAAAAAGGACCAAAAAAATTTATTTTCTTTTTCATACAAAGACATCTAGGAAAAGGGTATATGCTTTAGGTCCTTCTGTCTGTAGAACAGCCACTGTTGGATGGTGTTCTTCAAAAAAGAGGAGATAGATTATGTAGGAAATTAAAATATGACTCCATTTTACTACGTACAAATTTTAACATTATGTACTTAAGTTTTACCTACATATAGAAAAACGTTGCAGGCAAAGATGGACTGACTTTAGAGGGTGAGTAATCAGGAAAATGACAAGTAAGAATAAGAGGCTTATTTAAGAGTCTGTTTGAGGTCGCCACCTGTTTGTCCACACCAAGATTGGGAAATTGCCTATAATTGCCATGCCAGTAAAATGAAACACAGCATGTTTTGAGGGCACTCAGAGCATCCAAGACTTGTAAGATTATTTGTTAAAAAGCATAGCAAAGACTACAGAATTCAAATAGAGGAAAATATAGTAATTTAGAGATACTTAGGTTAAACTTTACAAAGACTGAAGAAAAAAGTGGCTGATGTGAACTTCCAAAAAGTAACACTTTCCCACCATTTCAGTTAGCATTTCTTAAACTATCAGACACCAAGTGTCTTTTGGCTGCAAAATAGACCCAACATCTGATCTAGAAATATTTTTTTAATAAATTAATTACACTTACAAAGTAAGCATACACTTACTTTGACAAGGGACTTATTTTACAGACACTTGTATGTTGGGCATTTAAAAAACTGTCTGCTCAGGAAAGATTTAATCAGACTCTCCTATATTTTTTTCTGTAGCTCATTTGGAAGTTAAATGGTCCAAGAGCAACTATTGCCATGGTCAACAGAATAACTGAATGTTTTTTGAGAAAACATTAGCTTGGGAGTATTTACAACTCTTTGTAAATGAAGTATCTGTAAAGGTACTTTCTACTGAAATAAAATATAATTGTATTATTTTACTGAGTTTTCAAAACAATGTGCAAAAATGTCATCTTGCTTCTCTCAGACCTCTTCTCTACTTCCAGATTCACAACTAGCAATGCACATCAAACCTGCATACTGATGTTGTTTATTGCTGCACAATCTGCAAACAGGAAGCACCTGGGAGATTAAATCTCAGTGTGGGTTGTTAAAAGGGCAAGAAATCTGAGACCCTAAGAAGGCAACTGCTGATATACTGAGACCATATGAAGTATCAGAATTATGGATCAAGCTAGTGATTGGCAGGATTCTTGCTTGACTAGAGGATTGAGGTGAAAATTTGTGGGAAATAGTGAATCAGAAAATGTAAAAGTTCTGTTTCTGCTTGTGAAAAGGGAAGGCTTGACTACATCCTGGATGTGCCCTAGAATGCATTGCTAGACTTTCACAAATCAAGCTTCTTGTGTTTTTATGCTTGTTTATTGTTAATGGTGATGAAAACATATGGAAGTTGCTTTCCGTTCTCCAGATAATTATCTCCCACTAATTACTGAAATGTGAAAGTTTGTGGACACTCTTTAGCAGTTGGGGGGGAAAAGTACATGCTAGGAGAGTTTTCAAAAGCATACATATAATTATTAGGATTACTTTTCTTTTTTTTTTCTCCTTGTGCTTGAGTTTTAAGTGAATAGGCTTTTTTAGCTTTGTTTCAGCTTGCTTTCTAAATTCTAAAAGAATTTTCAGCATCTGACCCTGCATTAATCTAAGCTATGAAAGACTTTAATCAGATGCTGCAATGTGCCCATTTCCTGCAGGCTCCTAACATGAATTGGAACCTGCTGGAAACAGAAGCTGACTTTCTTGGTAATTCGTTGTTCAAAGTGAGCAAGAGATCTCAGGAGTGGCACCTTTTATTTCTCAGCAGGAGTGGAACCCCTACTTCACTGGAGAGGAAAAAAAAAAAAGAAAATATGCAGAAACACTAAGAGTGAAATGAAAAGCTTAGGAAATAAAATTTAAGAAGGAGGTTGGATAGAGGTATTAATGCAAGTCTGATGGAGCCTGCTCTTCAGGATCATGCCTTTTACTTCAGACATTCCTACCTGCTTGCAGAGCTTGTCAATGTAGAGGGTCTGCTGTGAAAGGTGTGCTAACATTCCTACCTTACAGCCAAAATAGGTTGTTAATAGTATTAATTATAATAATACTAATTTTAATCTTGTTAATCTATATTATTAATCTTGTTTCCATCGCAGAGCAACTAATACTTGCTCAACCCTAACTGCACTCAAACTCACATCTGGAAGTTAAAGAATCTGAATACTGAATAATCTACATTCTAATCTGTATCATTCCCTGATATTTAACATTTTCTGCCCATCTGTCATAAAATCAGGAAACATTTTCTTTCTAGTGTAAAGAAAAAAATCTGTACTTTAAAGGGTTTAGTGAGCTAGTGACATTATAAGATTTTTTCCCTTTGGAAGAAGAAAACCAGTATGCAGTTTTCTAATGTAATCTTTATTCCAATGCATTTCACTGTCCCTCAAAACGGGAAAAGATCTGCTTTTCCAGTTCCCCACTTCAAGCAATATTTGTTCAAGAACACCACCCTACTCCTCTAAAACAGAAACGAACACAAAACAAACACAACAACAAAAAACAACCTAGATTTTACAGCTTGGAGAATAGGAAAGATAAAATTCCTATTTCAGAGCCTAGCCAGTGTGAGACAAAAACAGTGGAACCAAAAGTAAGATGTGCAAAAAGAACACTTGTGTCTGTGCATTTATTGGAAAGGAAATAACAATAATAGTATTCTAATTGTAAAATATTCCTTTTAATTTGCATTAGCACTGATGCTGGTGGAAGATTAGCCTAGAAAAAGCCACTCCCTAGAAAAAGCCACTTGTCCTGCTCTTACTTAGCTCAGTGCAGCAGCTGTTCCAATAAGCAATTTGATGTTTAGCACCTGAGAATTTTCTCTCTCCTTCAGCCAGGATTGCAAGCTCAACAAAATTTATAAAAGCATGAAGTTTCATAACTCTTTCTTCCTAATGAAATAGCCATAGAAAATCTGGGTTATGGTGCATTCATTAGCTTTCTAGTAAAATTAATTTTTGTATTTTAAGGCTTTCCTCTTTTTTCCCCCCACACAGTGAAAATTTCTTCTGTGTGTCAAATAGGAAGGATTTAAAAGAAAAGAAAAGGGATGGGGGAAGAGTACAAAAGAAAGATGGTACTGATTCTTACCTCCAAATGGCTTGAAAAATATATTCTTAGCTTGTAGCCTACAATCAGCAGTTTACTATTAGTAACAGCTAAAAATGAGGAAATAGGAAATTAGTCTTCATTATATTTTTCAGATTTTAAAAGTGAAAAGTATTTATTTCTCACATCCTCAAAATTTGAATTCACATAACTTATGGCTACTCTCAAGTGAATTTCCCTCCAAGTTTCTGGGTTTACTCTTCCAGTTTTTTCAGCTCCAGCAGATTTCAAATTAATGTCATTGTATGAATTTTAACTTAAATTCCTCAAGTCATGGGACTTACTGTTGCTGCTTTCTCATTATTGCTTCAGAAATGTTGGCTCAAACATACTGAAAGATTTCAGGAACAAAACTTTAAAGACACTTAGGCACTTCAGTTCTAGAGAAATATTGATACATTTTTTTTTGTATTGCATGGATTCTTCCCAGAGTGGCATTGCTTTCTTAGGTATGACAAACTGTTCACCAATCCAATTTTTCCTGGCTTTGCTTCTATGCCAGTTCTTGGCTGCTTTTATTTAGGCTCCTCAGGCTCTCTCCACCTGAGATTTGTAGGAGTTGGGTACATGGAGGATGTTGTCTAAGAAACAGGGAAGATTTTGTGAAAGCAAGATTTCTCAGAGTAGTTTCACCTAAGAGCCCCTTAAAGTGTGGTTAGAGCCTTTTCAAGTGGATATACAACGAAGTCTGAGCACAAAAGGGAACTCTGTGTTTGTTTCCAAGCCTTTAACCTCTGTGGCATTAAACTTTGGTGGGTTAGGTGGAGGAAAAGGGAAATGGGGAGGGGAGGGACAAGGTTAAAATCCTCTCTCACTGGATGCAGCAGTTATTTCTCAAATGTTGCAATACTTTTTTTCTGAACCGATTAGCAGTTACCAGAAGTACGAAGTTGGACCATGAAAAAATTCTGATGGAGATGAGAGAATTAAAAAACCCCAGTAATGAATCATCAGTTTCTTTTATGATTTACTGCTAAAAAGGAATATTTCATCAGCTGTACAAGCAAGAAGACATTGCTGTTAGCTCTGTAGTTGTTGCTCTTGGAAAAATCTTAGTGTGCACCAGAATAGATCAAAGCAAACCCATCTTCATATTGGAATTAAAAAATGGGTTTGTAGCTTGCTAACTGATTTACCAGGATTGCTGAGTTTCTGGGCCTATTTCCTGTGAGGCTCTAAGGCACTGAGGAGAAAGGATTTGAAAGCTGAAGGTGAGGTTTTCAATGATTGCAAGGTGGGCGCAGGTGGAGAAATATAAACCAAGGAGAAGGTGGAAAGAATCCTAACTATGGAGGATCTTCTCTCTGAATACAGATTTAGGACTCTTTATTACCCTATTTTCATCAGGCATAGCATGGTATGAAGATAATTTTACAAGATTATGAACTTTCATGGTATTTATGAGGAAATTTATTAATTTTTATTAATTTCCTCAATACAAAGATATCTTGGCTACTTTTTCGACAGAAATAAATTGCAAAATGCATCTAAAGATCTTTTTAGTTCATTCCTCTTGGAAGATACCACAGATCTGTAATTTGCTTGAAATTACTCTGTCTTCTGTTTCCTCTGTAGACTTCAGTGAGAGTTTGCTTTTAAAATTGTTTTGGTCACAGCAAACACTTTCTCTTATGCCTCGAGTAGCAAAGGACTACTGTCTAAAAAATTCTGAGAGGAAATTTGGAAGTCAAGATTTTTTGTGTTTGGCATTCTGTTAGGACAGAAGGGATGAAGTTACAGGGAGAATTATCATCTTCAATATTCGTGCACTTTCAAGCATGACATTCTTAAATGTACTTGCTTGGATGAGAGAAGATGATCTTTAAACAAGAATCAGCAACAATATGTGTTAGTACACTGCTTATGTGTGCAGTAGTGTTGTCTGAGTATTGATGACTCTGGTATTAGAATAGCATTTGACAGATCCTATCCCATGTAATTTCTGGATACATTGCTTTTCTTTTGTGGCTAATTCCATTCTTCTCCTTTTGTCTATTCAGACTATAACTTTCTTGGAGGTAGGGGATAGTGCAATCATCATAATTAAAGAAAATGATGAAACTATGAGAAATCGATTCCTTAAGAGAGTTTTCTAGACATTGCTGCCATATGTGAAGTCATCCAGCATTCAAAAGCAGTCTGGTTTTACTTCTTCAGTGCCTTTGGAGACAAGAGCATTTTGTATCTATATGCATCTGCAAAAGTTCTTTAAAATTTTTAGATCTCATTATTAATTCTGTGGACATGTGTATGCCATCTCAATCGTCAATGTTTCGTGATCATGCTACAATATTAAAAATACAGACTGTTGTAGAGAGGGCTGTCAGTTGAGGCAGGCAATATAGGTAACACAAATAGTGTGTTTACCAAGCTGGGCAAGATCATGATTCGGAGGGGGTTTTAGTTAAATTAGTTGAAATGACAACACATTTGGAATGAAATGAGATTCAATGGCAAATTGAGATTAATCAAATAAATATGGCATGCCTTCAACTGATAATGAGGTTTGTGCAGATGTGCACAGCTCTCTCTGTTCCAGGGATTCCAAGTACACACAACTAGCTGAAATGTGTAAAGTGTAGTATTAAAACTAGCTGTAACTTCTCTGATCTCTTGTAACAAGAGGTTGCTTTTGCTTGAAATGCAACAACTACTCAAATTCCAGGAAATAGCTGCTATTCAGCTTAGGAATCTCCTTTCATTTTCTGTCTTCAGATTCTAAACTTGAAGTTCTCTACACGGGCACATGGTGCCACATGACATGGGTTAAATGTCAGCATTGTGGCAGCCAGCTTCCTCTAAGGGACCTCTACTAATGATAGCTATTGATCCAGGGCTCAGTGTAGCTCCAAGGCAAGACCAGCTTCAGTGCTTTTCATTTCTCCTGCCCTCTCATTTATAGTGAAGTTGCCCTCAGACATGGCTTTCACCCCTGGGGATTCAACCTCCTTATTGGTGAAGTACCCTGTGCATTCATTTATCAGATTTTACTGCTACATTTTTATTGCATGTTTGTAGCTAGAACTTTCCACAAGAAGAAATCTTTAATATGACATGAGAATATCCACAGGCACCATTCATATTACCTCAGATGGAAGATCTCACCCATCAGTAGTACAATGGGTAGAGCAAAAGTACTTCTGTGCTCAACATAAGGTAACTTTTATTAGCTGAAAGAAGTTCTAGAGTGCTATTACAAAATAACAACTGTCTGGTTATGCTGTGTAGCCTCTCAGTATTGATTACCTCTCAGTATTGATTACCTACCTATTATTGTAGCCTCTCAGTCTGTTGATTACCATATTATTAGAGTATTAAAAAAAATTAACTTCAAATAATATTTTTATAAATGGAAATTTAAATTTGATAAATTTGTATTTTTTAATATGATTATGAAAAAAATCAGTTTGATATCTGACTTTTAAGGAATTCAGAGTGCTACTAAGTAAACCTTTAGGCTTTGATTCTTCATTTTGTGGAGACTATTAAAATTTAAGTAAAAGTGATGCACAGTATCTGTGAAATGCATTGCCTCAAATTTTCAAATCAGTGTGCTGTCTGTGTTATATAATGTATTATGCATATCTAAATAAATGTGTACTTAACGGGTTTAAATAATGACAGGAGAAATTAATGGCAAAACCCACACAAATCCCCCATCTGCTCAGGTGGCCCTGTCCCTCAGGAGCAAATACACACAGGCTCCAGGGTCTCTGGGAAGGTAACACTGTGTTTTCCTGCTGTTGGCTGCAGCCAGAGTAGGACAGGAATGGATGGACCTGTGCTGTAAGTGCTGCCATTATTGCTCTAGAACATAAAATATAACCCCCTCACCCAGTGGATGGAAATTAAGCCAAGACCAGTATATTTCAGTGAACACATTCTCTTCTTATGAATAGTGAAATGGAAAATTCTACAACATAATGGAGTTTCAAGATATTTGCTTGTTTGGAATAGGGAAGAAAATGTAACTCCATTTTTTCACCACCTCCTTTTAAAACAGAAAGAAAACAGGTGTTATGAAAATCTAAATCTAAGTAATTTGTATTTTCCACCTCTAAAATAATCTTCATCACGGAAATAAGTCTGCTTGGTACTTTGTAGACAGAATTTGTTATATATATAGTTAACTTGAGGAAGTAATTCAGAATCTAGTCACTGCTGAATGATTTTCCTCTTAAATGCCTACTATGCAGTTTGAAATTTAAAATATGCGAACCATATTTTTGGTGATTGGTCCTGCTGAATAAGAAGTGTTATATATAAAATTGTTGTGCTAAATAACTTGCTGGAAAAACACAAGAATATCCATCAAAGAGTAATGAAATGTAACCTGTTAATTTCAAAAGGTTCCCACACAGAACTTCCTGGAATGTAGAGTAACATCTGTAACTGCTTCTGATGCCTGGGACCCTATTCTTAGCACAGGCATAGACTTCATCCCAAAAGAGCCTTTTTTTTTACTTAAAATGTGACACAGAGAGATAAACCAAGGGAGAGAGAAAGGAAATGACGGGTGATTTTGAACCATTAATATGTTAGGCATGTCAAATGCCCCATGGAGCCATGCAGTGCCTTAACCAAGGATTAATTTAGTCTGAACCATAAACTAAAGATAAAACAAAATTGCTGTGAAATGCTAATAAAAAAATTTCTTCCAAAGCTACTCTATCAAGCAAATCTTAAGAGAAGAAAATGTTCCACGGCTGAAGACTGATTAAAGAGCTAAACTGGAATGAAAGAAAGAAAAAAATAAAAATCCAGAATAATGCAGAAAACAAAATTGTCAGTGTTAGGTATGTTAATAACTTTACTGCTAAATCACCAGCTTTCAGATCCCTTGTACTTCATAAGTTTTGCCTTTCTGTGAAGATAAAGACATTGAAATAAATGGGATTGAGTTGAGGTGAGGGTGGGGTTAATAATCTGATCAAGAACAAGAAGAGATAAACCTCAGTTTAACTAAGATTCAAATGAATAAATGTAGGCATTGACATTATGGTGGTTAACACCAGGAGCTCCTTTTGGGACACAAGTAGCTTTACCTGGAAATGGTATTCTAACATTTAACCAGGTTGAGAAAAAATTCCCCAATAAATTGAACTGGATAGATAAAGCTTCATTTTTTAAAGGAATTCCCAGTGTCCCCATTTAAAAAAAGAAAACTCCTCTCAATACACTGTCAACAACTCAGCTGTTCGTTGTAAAATGCCAGGAACAGATTCAATGAATGATTGTTGTTGTGATTGCCAATACATTTAAAATAGAACAAGAAAAGACACTGTATATAAAGCTCAAAATAACAGTTTGTAAAGTTTTTTTCTTAAAAGAAAGAGAAGAAAAGCTAAAGAGAAACCAAAATAAAAAGGCAGAAGTAATAGAAGTTAGTATGTCTGTAATATTTAGTAATGCTGGGTGTATTTGTCCTGCAAGAGATAAAAACTCTCTAAACAGAAAAATATGTACAAATAGTAACCCTTCATAAAATTCCTGTACAGAGATACAGCTTTAGTTTTTATTTAAACTCAAAGGTTCTGTTGCATGCATATAAGCTACACATTCCCACCTACAACTTGAGCATCCACTTGCATGCCTTGGCAGACCAAATCAGAAATGCTGAAAGATGGTCTTAGCAAATGTTAACATTACCAAATGCCTTGGCATACACAAAATATTTTCCTGCTTGAGCCTATAATGTCCTGAACTTAAAAACCCAACAAAACTGCACTGTGCACCAAAATGAACTGTGCTGGAAAGTCACTAACTCTGCCCCAAGACCTGACTCCATACCCTGTGGCCTTACAGGGAGTAGGTGTTGCTTGGAGAGCTGAAGCCAAAGTGCTCATCCTTTAACTGCTGACCTTCTGAAATGCAGCATGATTATTCTACTGAAGATTAATTACCTTCAAAGAATGAATTAGATTTGTTTTTATTGTTTTGGTTTGTTATTTTCCCAACAGTTCTAAAAATTAGAACCTTCATAAAGAAGGCTGCTGTGAGACCACTCTCGGAATGGATGTGGGTGTTTTGGCCCTGAAGAATCAGAGGGCTGTAGCTGGAGACTGTGTGGGACAGTTTTATCTGGCAGAACACAGACTGGTGTGTTCTGGGAAGAAAGGAAGGGGAAAGACGACCACCAGCAGAGCACTCTGTGAGGAAATGATGCACTTCCCCACAGTATCTGCTTCCTTGTCTTTGTATGCCATGTTAGGGCACTGATCTTTCAGGAATATCTCTGGGAATGAGGGAGTTTCTTTGTGGCCATTTTTGAGGGATTGCTGACTCTTGCTCTTTTCCTGGAAACAAAAGGAAACTTTTGTTCTATTAAGTTCAGTTGCTAAATATACTGACTTCACATCATAGAAAGGACATATTGGTGACATCAGGAAATGAGTGATTCAGGATTCCTTTGGTTCCTGTTCACACTGTAAAGAAAGTGGTATTTGGCCTAGGATCCTCTTCAGATGTTTTTCTCCTTCCCTGTTTATATCAGACATCAGGTGCTTTCAGTGGCCTCCATAAAACAGATTGAGCAGAAGAAAACTGGCTCTGCTGCAGCCACCCCGTGGAAAATCAATCATTCTTCTTGGCAGTGTAGCAAAAAAAAAAAACAAAAAAACAAAAACCAAAACCAAAAAACCCCAGACAAACACAACCCAAGCACCACCCTATGCCATGCATCAAGTTTCACAGACTTTTCCCAGCTGGGCAGCCCTATGGCAGAATTTTAAGGATGAGTTTTGGGAAAGGCCCAAGCAGTGGGACTGCTACTAAAGGCAGAGCTTCCTCATTCAGGGCATCCTCCACCTCTGTGTATTCAGGACAGCAGCATTAAAGATCAGAATTAAGATGGACATAATTTTGTTGCTTGCTATATATATCTTACACATTTCAAAAATACCAGATTTGAAAGAAGGCTCCAATGTGCATAACTATTCAGGATTTAGGCAAAAAAATAGGTTATATAAAACTTTGATTATATAAACCTTTATTTAAAAATGCAAATGAAATAGTTCCATCAATGCTACTGGATAACAAAACCAGTTTCCTGAGCGATAAAACTTGCAATGTTTAGTTCTTAGATAAACCATTTTTTATTTTATAGAGGTTCAGAATTATAATGTCTCTCCTCTCCTCTCCTCTCCTCTCCTCTCCTCTCCTCTCCTCGGACATTAGGTGAATTGAAAGTGACCTTCTTTAAGGAAGGTTTTAAAACCTCTGTGTCTGATAAAGTCCTTCCACCAAAACTACAATGTCACTTGCAACACCAAGAACTCACATTTTTTAAAAAATAATTACAATTCTCTAAAATATCACTAAGAACAGAGTATTTTTAAAGCCCAAACAGACAGAAGGGCCAGAAACTCCACATGCTTTGCTAGAAATTTCATTAGCACTAATCATTTTTATGTAGAAACATTCACATTCTCCAAAGCTGGTGACAGTACAAACACTCAGATAAGAGGAAGAGGGGTTTTAATGCAGTAAGAAGGTTTATTTTTTTCATTGTCTTGCCTTTCAGTGTAATTTCTGTAGGCTTTCACAAGTACTGATCACTTACAACATAAGGGACGTGGAAGCCTTGTGCTGGATGAAATAATTTTGAAATGTCTGACTGTGATATATATAAAAGACAAGAATGTGATGACTTTTTTATAGAATTATTTTAATTAGAATTATGTTTTCTTAAGTATTTTATACCAGGAAAGTGAAACTGAATATGAAAAAAACATTTTCTTTAGAGTCAAGTCCTTTTTCCAGGGTCATGGCTTTATAGCTAAACTTAATGTACAATTATTTCATGGATTCTGGTAAAAAAAAAAAATCATTCCATTTACTGAAGAGCAGCAAAATTATTCTTTACTTGTTACCTCAGCCCTTTGCTGTAGCTCTGCAGAGGTAACCTGCATTGGACCTGCTTTTAGCTCTTGTTGTCCTCTCCTCCCCATCCCACCTCAGCACAAGATTTGACAGAAAGAAAGTTCAAAGCAGGATAATGAGGTAATTTTGCAGATTACTTAAGGGCACTGCTCCAAGCATGGGCAGCAGCATGGAAAAATGTACAGGTTTTATTTGATAAAAAATGAAATGGGCAGGATAGGCTGATCTATTGGATCAAGTCCAGTTGTCCTCTCAGCCACGGACAGAAGGATTTTTAAGTGGTGATGGGTGGTATGCATCAGGTGGTGTATCAGGTAGAGATAGAAAAAAAGTTAAAGAATTATGTAATACCTGAAAGGAGATTGTAGCAAGGTGGGTCTTGGTCTCTTTTCCCAGGTAGGAAGTGACAGGATAAGAGGAAATGGCTTCAAGCTTTTCCACAGGACTTTTAGATTGGATATTTCTTCACTGAAAGTGTGGTCAGGCATTGAAACAGGCTGCCCAGGGAAGTGGTGGAATCACCATCCCTGGAAGTGTTCAAAAGCTGTGTGGATGTGGCACTTGGGGACAGTTTAGTGGTGAACAAGGTGGGGCTAGGTTATCAGCTGGAGCTAGGTTATCAGATCTTAGATGACTTTTTCCAACATTAATGAGTCTATGCTTCTTTTATTCTAAGAACTGAATGAAGGTGGGAAAAGAAAATTAGAATGGCTGAGCTGTTTCTGTTGACTTGTAGTTTTCCCTCCAAAGAGAAAAGTGGCAGCCTCTGCAAGCTTGGTTTGGAGATGGGAGCTACACTAACCTGGTGCATCAGACCTTCTTCTCTGCTTGGCTTGTCATAAATTCCCTTCCACCCCTCCAGTCAGCATGAAAATTTTTGCTTGGTTTGGAGATTTTCTTCTTGCTGCTCGATTAGCTTGTCTCTACTTGAGCTTGCACTGCAATCATTGTATTTTGGAGCCTTTATATAGTGTGAGATCTGCTTCCTCAAAGTGGGCTCTGTGTTAGTGCCCAGTAAAACACCTCAGTTTTATGGGGAATGGTAAAGCTTTCAAAAAGAAGATGCAGCTCAGGAGGAGTTTAAGATCTGTCTATGAGGTATTTTGTAATGATGATGCTTTTGTGTATACAAATTAGAACAACCAAACCCACTTGTTAGAGGGAAGAGCCAAAAAATGTCAGTCAGTCTCATCACTGCACTTTCCCCGTGTGTAAAACCAGCAACGTTTTGACTGTAAGAACAGAAATTCTTTTCTTTTCTAATCAACAAAGCAGGCATAAGCAAAAGAAAAATCGTTAGGTGGCCCAACATGTGTAATGTTATACTTGTACACACAGTATACTTCAGATGTACACCACAGGGGTATAATGGGGTGTATTTAAGCAGCAAGCATTGTCACAAGACTGCTCACAGCAAAGAGCTTCAAGGACTTAAGAGATCCAGTAATATGAAATTAGATGAATAGCACAGTGGTTACCCATATAGAATAAAAAGTGATTGTAAGTGAAGCTATTTCAATTTAGGTAAAGTATTAAATGGGGTCCCTGGGGATCATTACTTGAATTTGTACTGTTTCTAATCTATAAAAATGCCCTAGGTAAAAAACCTTACTGCAAACCCATACAGTTTTCTGTGAAATAAACATGGGAGAAGGTAGAGTACAGAACAGTCAATGAACAAATGTAACTTTGAACTAGGTCAGCATATAGCAAACAGAATCTGTTAAAGAATATATAGCCAAGCAGATGGGATCTCAGAGCTGGGTAAATCTGACAGGAATAGAACTGTACTTGGTTGAGAAAAATTTAGTATGGAACACAAATGAATTGTGGTAGAAGGCAAGAAGGAGCTGGTCATGTAGGTAGGCTGAAAGGCTGGAGACTCTGACGCTGAAAACTGTAATGGCAGAAAGTAATATTTCATCTCCAGCAAGGGAAAGTGGAAAAACTTGCAAATTCCAGTTCACTTTTGGAACAAGCAATTCCAAATTAATTTAAACATGAAACCTGATCCAGCTTACTCTGCACCCTGAAGAAAGCTAGGGAAGTTTGAGATGAATGTTGGCAAAATCTACTGCCGACCAATTTAGAAAACCTCCAGTGATCTATCCCAAAAACCTGAGCCAGAATCAGATGTACTTCTTAATGTCTTCCAGAAGAAAAACTAGCAAGGAGACTTGGAAGAAATAAAAGGAAGTGTCAGAATTTTTATCCTAACATTTAAGAGTAATACATGAAACAATTTTCCCTATGGATTATTCACCTTAGCCTAATTTGCTTAAATGCCTTGCTAAGTTAAAGATTTCCTATTTGTTTTTGTTTGTTTGTTGGGTTTTTTGTTTGGGGTTTTTGGGGCGTTTTTTTTTGTTTGTTTTGGTTTGGTTTTGGTTTTTTTTTTTTTTTTTTTTTTTTTTGTTTTTTTTTTTTTTTTTTTTTTTTTTTTTTTTTTTTTTGTTACATGGGATTTATATTTCTGTAATTTTGTAGTGAGATTGATATTTTTGTCTTTTTTTTTTTGTCTTAATTTGTAGCTCTGCCAAAAATTGCCTAGAGTTTCCAAAAATGCTTTCCTATTGTTTGTATCCAGTTAAAAGATTATCTAAAATCCCTAGGTGTATTTTATGTGATCAACTGTGTTATCAGATATAACTGGTTATTGACTGGAATTCCCACATAACTATGAAAAAATGGTGGGCTTTTTTTTTTTTTTCTTATACATGGATATGATTTCTTTATCAAACCTCGTCTACTAAGACAACCTCTCACATGATACATGAAAAATATTTTAATTACATTATATTCCTTCAGTTCTACCAATACTTTTTGTTTATCCAGTGCAAAAATGCCTGCATTTTACACACCTGCTCCTTGCTGTGTAACTTAGCTGTAAATAAAGTATGGTCTTGATCTCTCTATCTCTTTTATTTCTTCTCTTTTAAAAATGATGCACAGTGTGTGTGCTCTGTTATCTGTTTCTCTCTTTATGCCCAGAACAATGTGTCTCCTGGGCTCCTCTTTTGGTATAAGGTACAAACAACAATTCTACAGGTGATGGAATTAGCTGTACAATATTTTGTTTTCAAAACAAAATATAACAAATAACAAATATTTTGTTTTCCGGGGTGAACTTTGTCCACAGAAGACTGATTCAAACTCTCCTATAATAATTTTGGTCTATCTGCTTAATGAGACTGAATGTAGGATGAATTTTTAACATGGCAACAATTATTCCTTTCCACTACTGATACTGCATTTTCTTTCTCATCCATGTGCTTAGTGCTTAGTTCCCTCCCCGGAGGGAACAGTCATTCCTGTCAGTTGGGTTTTTCACCCATTTATGTTCCATTACCTGTTTCTAACTACTCCCTGGTGCATGGGCTGTGTTGATGTACAAGAAAGCAATGTCCTGCTTGGTCTAGTCAAGTTATATACTATTCATCTGTATTGGAGCAGTGAGCTGAGAGGTGGTGTTGTCAGCAGCCCACATTGCTGGAGCTTGCAAACTACTGTGAATGTGATTGATTTTATCAATTTCATCATTTAATTCCTTACTTCTTTCTGTTGTGACAGCTTACACTGCCATAACGGCTGCAAACTTTGGAACTCACCCCTAACCTCATGCCAGTGTTCTTCTGTTGTGTATCCTTAATTGTGACTTCAGTGCCAGAGAATTGCTTGCCTTCCATAATCCCCCTGTCTTTATTGTATACTGGACAACTATGGTTGTGTTCTAATTGCATAGTTCAGGGTTACTTCTGCATTTTTCAGTGAACTCTCAGTTTTTCTTCCAAAATGATCATATCTCAGTCACACGCTTATCTCATATCTGGTCCTAGTTAGACTTGTAAAATTGGCTTCGATTGATCACAACCCCTTCTGTAATTTCACATTCTTCTGTGCCCTGATTAAAAGCACATACTTCATGTGTTTCATTTTTACAAGGAATGCAGTGCTCCTTGAATTTCTGGTACTGCTTCATACTTACACTTCTCTAAGATATCTGAAACTATTAAACATTTTGCTCTGAGTCAGCCAGTGCTATGTGAAAAATCAGACCACCTCCTATGTATCTTCTCATTTTTTGGCTCCTATTCTTTGCAAGTACATCTGAAGTGCTGTGTGAACCTCCTTATGTTTTTCCTTCTTGTAGATGCTTCCAGCTTTCTTCATGCTTTTAGTTCCCTCATTCTTCCACAGTGCACATAATTTAAAGAACAAAAATATAATTACTGCATCAGTTGTTAGCCTGAAATCAGAGTCAAGTTTCTGTGCATAGTGCAGGTAATCCCAGCGTTGTGAGCAGATGTTGCAACCTTCAGAGAAGTGCTAGTCCTTGCCCCTGATGCTGGGCTGTGCAGTCCTGCAGCCCTCCTGCTGTACTGCAGTGTACAGCTGCACAGGCAGCCAGACCTGAACAGTGAGCTTGTGTGTGTGAACAGGCAGAAGGAAGAGGTGGCAGCATGTACCTGGGGAGGAACAAGAGGGATCCAGCTACACCTTTTTGCATTGGATTGCAGTCAGATCACTTTAGACAAACCCTGAAATCACAACTGCAGTTGTGATCATCCAATTTTGCTTCTGTGTCACACGTGTGAGGTTGTAGGTACAACAGACTGCCCTTTGCCTGTCTGTGCCTCTCATTCCTCATCACCTCTTCATTGAGTACCTCTGGACTATGTTACAAGCATAAGCATGGTTAAAGATTGGCAAGTCCCTAAGAAGCTCTAGTTTTCTTGGGTTTAAGCTCTTTTATTTATTTTTTCCCCCAAATTCTGGACAGTATTATTGTGCTAGTATTTATTTAAGTAGAAAAATGGCCTCCACACTGAGAGTATGGCAAATTATATTTACCTTTATATATCTTAGTTTAGAGATATTTATTTGCTAGAGCATGTTTAGAAGTAAAAGACTCACAGAAAACCAAAATCTTCCCTTTTGCTCTGCCTGGTCCTTTCAGCACAGCAGAAATGATCCAGTACTGAGGTGATGTTTTCCAGAGTAAAGAAAAGTAAATAAATTACAACTTCTTTTATTCTAACAGTCACGTTTCTATTGAAACATGGCTGAATTTATACATGAAATGCACAGACTAAAGAGTTCCACTACTTAATACAATTTTAAATTTTGAAAAGCAACTCTTTTTTTTTTTTTTTTTTTTTTTAATTTTCGTCATGAAACTAAATGAACGTCATGGGAAAAGTAAAAAAGAACAAACCTGGTGTTTATAGATGTGCATTGGAACTGAAGCAAGAAAAGCAAAACAAACGAAAAGTGGTTTTGTGCTGAACTGCTTTCCTCCTTAACCTTGAATAGCAGCTCTCTCTGATATCCAGAGCATGGTGGGAAGAGCTGAGATCCACAGTCAGAGCTGCAGCTGGGAATAGCAGCATTTTTCATGAGACTCCCCTGAGCAAAGCACCCCATCTGTTTCATAACACCACTGCCTGTTTCTAGGGCCACATGTGAGACACAGCTGGTTGGAAGCCTCAGAGGTGGTTTCTGGCACAGGGGGTTCCTGGAGCTGCAGAGGGAGGGAGCCCTCTGTGCTGAGCTGGGAATGCAGAAGTTGCCAGCATCACAGCAGGGGACAGCAAGATGGGCTCTGGAGGAGGAATCCTCCTGCACAGACACTTAACAGACAACAGTGAAGGGAGGTTCCTTACCAGTAAATCAGTGGGATTCCAGGACAGCCTCCCACAAGGACTAGTGTAACAAGAAAGCTAACTGGTTTCAACATTGAGTTTTGTAAATGTACTGAAGTGATTTTATACTGTTATTGTATAAAAACAGGGAATGTTGCTCAGTGATTAATGATGTTCCTACTAGATTTAAAGTCTAAAGCAAATAAGAAAGACATTTTCTCAATTGAAATATATAGGTGGAATGGTGGAATGGTTTCACTGTGGAAACCTTCAGCACATCTGAAAAGGCTTTGTCACAGAAACCTTAACAGAAATGTAACCCTGAACACCAAAATGCTTATTCTGTATTGATGACTTCTGTACTGATGGGTACATCAGTAACTGCTACAGAATGCTGATATCCTGTCATCTTGAATCTATCACGTTCTCCTAGGACCTAGAAAAGTTATCTGCAAACTGCAAAACCAGGTTACTTTTATTTTACCAGAAATCTGTGATGCAGTAACTCAAGTGGTCCATCAGTCTGGCCATTGCAAATTGGAGGGGAGTGTAAAATAAAATAAACTGTATATAGAAGAAATTCCATGGTAAAATGTGAGTTTTCATGTTTAATTAAAAAACATCTTATTTATGTGGGGTTGCTACAGAATTTTTGTTCACTGCACTAGAATTACATAAAAAAACCAGCCAAATTAGACAGAACTGCTTGGCACAATTTCTAGGCATTGGCTATTAAATCTGTCTTCTCTCCTGTGAACAGAGGATTTCCTGTATTGTTTTTTTTGTCCTCTGGTGAGAAAATATGCAAGTAAACCTCAAGTATTTACAAAAAGGGAAACTTAACAGATACAGTTTGGATCGTTCTGAAGTTAGAACTTGATTACAAAGACACAAATTTCTCATCTTTAATTAAATGTGTAGTAAAAATATTCTGAAATATGCATATTAAAACTTATAGTTATTACAACCCTAATTTAAACATTATTTCAATTTGGACAAATATAGTTTAAGCTGTCTTTTAAAAAATACTGCCATACCATGAACATCTTGGAATAATCCTTTATATTAACTGCAGAAAGCTTCTAAGAATGCTCTGATAGCAAGACTGTGAAGTGCAAGTTTACATGCAGTGTTGAAGATATTCATTAAAATTGTAATTAGGCTCACGATTAAATTCAGTCGCAGTAGAAACTTTGTGTGTAAGTGTTGCTACAGGAAGAAACCTCCAGTCTGAAAATTAGTTCAACAGTCTGAGCTATTTTAATTATGCAGAGTTGATTATCATTGGAGAAAGAAACCTTTATTACTGCACCAGAATACTGATTCCTTCCACCCCCCAGCACACTGCTTGTTTTTCTGGGTTAGAGTGTGGTCTGTTTTGCTAGCCTAATGATGTTCTGTGTAAATAATAGGAAAGTTAATCTGAATAAGTTCAGGATCCTACTATTAACATTTTATTAAATGACCATTCATATGATAGCACCTATCTTGCTTATCGTGTTACAGCGGTAGCTTCTAGTTGTATATAGAAACTTTTAGTGAGGTGTTTTTCAATTTGCAGAATTTTACAAAGCTTCATTCCAAGGCAACATCTTGTTTCCATTTTTGCAAACCTAAAGCTAGTGACAGAGATGCTGATGGATGGCTTTAACTGTCTCAAATGTCACAAATATACCTAAATTTGGCAAATCTGGGTATAGCAGAAGGAAATGTCCCTCCCCCTATTCATGTCTAATTTGATTATCGGCAGAGTCCCCTATCTTAGCAGCAGATTTTATACATCAGTTGAGAAGAATTTAATTCTCTGAAATGGAACTTGACTTTATTTCAAGTGAAAAAGCAGAGGGTACAGCACACATTCTCCTTGCCAACCCCTTCAAGCACTTGTCCTAGTATGGTTTGGAGGTGATGAGTAGCTGTGCAAAGATTTTTGGGCAGGGTAATCTGACTGCAGCACTGTACTTTGCTCCCTCACTTACTCTGCAGAGGCCAAAGAGTCAGGCTAATTGTTGCCCTGGTCTGAAATGGTTCTTCCATCCACCCCCTAATTTTCATCTGTTGTCCCAGAGTTTAATTTCCAGGCCTCACACACAGATTAGTAATTGCTATTTTGTTTTAACAGTACCTTCAGGATTCCTTTATTTTTGTGTGTTTTTCTTCCTTTGTGTCTGCTGCTTTTCAGATGTGTGTACCTTTTCCAAATATGCCAGCTTTCTCCAAGCTGGTTATTCTTTGTATGTGTATCTGTGATTCTGAGACTCTTGGAGATGTGTATATATTGAAACTTGGTGATGTAAGCCATGTAAGGTATGAACTATTTCTTTAATTTGTCATAAAGTAATGGATATGTCAAAATAAATGGATGTATTTAGTCAGATTTACAAACTTAAATCCCAACTACCTATTTAGGTACTCAGATGTGATGAATTCTACTTTTTCCCTACTATCTATGTTTCAGTGGCTAGAAATATGTATTTTTATTTGAAAATCATGCATTTAAGGTGGAGTTAGGTTTATACAGATGAGCTAATTCACATGGCAAGGCATCACCAGATGGAAGAGAGAGGAGGCAATTCACTGAAAGATGTGGCAAGTTTGTTCTGTGGTCTAATATCAACATGAACTTTTTCATCCACTTGCTATTGTTACTGCTCCTAAAAATAGAGAAAGCCCTCATCTAAGACTTCAGACCAAATAGATCTCACTCTGTTGTCACCTCTCAGTTGCAAAGAGAGGCAGCAGCTCTCTTAAAACCAAAATACATTACCATTCTTTTTCTTTTTTTTGAATGAAATGGTTTGTGTATTGCCTGAAAATGTTTGGTGTATTGCATGCACAAGTTTAAGATTAATTCCTGACTGCTTTAGGTGTTGCTACATGGCTATTTTTTGTGTTTGTAATTATTTTCAACAGTGCACTGCAATAGGTGCTATCCACATATTGCTGACAGCCTGGCCTGTTATTAATGATGTTCCACATTATTCTTTTGGGAAGGAAGAGAACAGACCTACAACTTTGTGATCTGATTGAATTCTGTGCTGCTGGCAAATGTACTTTGAAAGGATAAGGAAGTTTCTGATACAGAGCCAGCCTGGGTGGATACATGGGCGTAAGAACCCCAGACAGTGACATGAGTGGTTTTTGTCATAATTGAATAGTGATTTTTCTTGGTTTTTCATTGGCTCTGTGTTGCCAGGAAGTGACTGGAGCAAGCCTGTCTCCACATTAAGTAAGGCTGGTTAGCTGATTTGCTAGGTGCTTTCACAATAACAACCCTATCACGGGTACCTAAGAGTGATACCAGAGTGGTTTCTCATTTCTGGGAAGACTGCTCATGTCCAATTCACTCCACGGGAAAGCAGAGGGCATGTGTTCTCTAGTTAATTTGGTCAAGTGTAGGCAAACATAGTTGTTCATCATTGCTGGCAGGTTTTTTGCAGGATGTGTTGTACTTGCTAGATAGTTCCAAATTAAGTAAGAAATGAGTGGGACTGTCTGATGGATATTCCATAAAATTATCTAATGTTCCTTTACTATGAGGGGATTTTAAAGAATGGAGGAAGGATGGAGGGGAAAGACTGAAGGAGGTAGCCATGCACATCTCATTCTGGGCCTTGAAGTACATTCTGAAAGGATTTCAGACTCTTGATCTCGCTGAAAATTATTTTTAAAGACATCTCAGTAGTTCCTTTATAGAGTTTTTAAATTAAGTTTTACTTTATACAGCACAAGGTACATGGTAATGGTGATTTGGGGTTTTTAACTGATTTACAGAATATATTTTTTCTTTCATGTTATTGTCTGTCTTGCTGTCTGTATTAGAGAAATAAGGGGTAATCACATATTCATTGTGCTTCTGCTTGGTGACAATTGGTGCTGCTATCTTTTTACTACAATGGAGGCTCTTAGTCATGTGTCATCTCCTTAATATGATTTTTCAAATAAATAAGTTTTTCCTTTATTCTAGCCAATTGTCTGTGTTTATTATAACGTATATATCTTTCTCCACTGAAGTACTGAATGCAGGAAAAATATGAATTTCAAAAAATTTTAATGTGACATGATCAATACGAGCCTTACCAGGTTTGACAGGAACACAAGTGAAGATATTCCTTAGTCTGTCTCTGTCTTCTTAAATAGCTCTCTGCAGATCATGGTGGATGGATTGACATGAAAGTAATTTAAATAGTCATTTTTATTACTGATTTAGAGCCTGAAGCTGGAAAAAATTGTCTCAAGTAATAGACTTTTAAAAGGCTTTTCCTCCCACCACTTTCTGAAAGAAGAGTGAGTTTGTGCCAGTTGATAGACAATGCATTTGTGCTTTGAATGTTGCAGCTGCCATTGAGTGTTGTTTTGCTGCAAAATTTTGCCTTTACAATAAAAAAAACACTTGATGGTTATCCCATACACACTATTTAAGGTATTCATAAAGAAAGAATCATATATTTGGATTACTATCTGAACTGGATTCAAGGATTTAATGTTCTAGTGATCTATATTCTAAACATCTTTGGAAGCAATTGAAATTTGGTTAATAGATATAAAAAGTTCCAGTGAATTTAAGCTTCATTTAATTTGAATATGCTGAATGTATAAATAAATAAGTTTATGAATATACATTTCAAACACAAAAAAATTATTTTACAAAATAAGTGTTTTCTCCAATGAAGGAACTGATGTATTGCCTTCTAGGGGACTCAGTATGCAAGGGTTTAGAAATTGTAGATGTCATTCATTAATGCTGAGTTCTAGCCCTAGTCATGGAGGGGGAAAATAAGTTGGGATTTTTTTCAGGTTGTTGCTCTGTTTTTCATTATCTAATCACTGACTTTGCTAGCTGGATAAGTAGTAGTGAAGAGAATATCCCCTCTGCCTGGTCTTCAGAGGCTACTGAAGTAAATTCAGCTTGAAAAAAAGCTGTAGTATCAATGTTTTAATGAGACACCTTCACACTGCTCTTGGACATTTCACAAAGATTGTCATAACTTGAAATTTAAAGTCACTTTATTTTTTAAATTAAAACATTTATTTTTTAATTATGGTTTTCACATAAACTGTTTAAACATAGCTTAATTATTCCTATTAGATGCTTATTTGGTTTATCTTTTTTAGCTATCCCTGTACAGACAAGAACAGTACTGGTATTTACTGGAGTTAATGATAAATTAATGAAAAGAGCTAATAGAAATATCACGTGAGACACATTTCTACCCACCTCTTAACTACAAAAGGGAAAAATGAACAAAAATCAGGCCATGGACATATTTTGTTTTCTGTTTTTTTACCTGCATTGCACTGCTTTATGCCAAGCTGCTGAGGGGCATGTGCTTACACAGAGAAGAGCAGAATTAAAGTGGGCACAGGGAGTCTCCATCCTCTAACTGCCTTCAGCAAACTGGGCAGTTTTGGTCCCTGCCTGTCTCAGGGTACTTGGGTATCTAACATGCTAAAGAGCTGAGTCCTTGCCTTTCAGCTTGTGTTTGTAGTGGAATAAGAACATATAGATTTTACAAACTTCAGTGACATGCTTCTTACTCAAGGATCCTTCCAGCTTGGTTCTGTGTGATTAAGTGAAAATGTGTCTTGAACCATCTGTTGGCAACAACTCTGAATTTGCATGTTGGGCAAGAATGCCCTGCAGCAAGGAAATGGTGCTGGGGGATAGGGTTAAGTGGTAACAGGCTAAAGTCACTTCCTCATCAAATTTGCGTACAGTTTCTGGGCATTGTCAAGAAGTAAGTAAGAGAACTTTTGCTTAAATAACCATGTTTTAAAAAAATCACATTTTGAAAATCCATTCTTTGGGTTTAGCATCTTTTTGTTGCTGAAGAGAAAAATCTTGAGTAGGTGTTATGGAAGGATAAAAAAAGGCCTCTAGGATTAAGGCCTCACAGCTGTTTGACAGTATATATTAAAAGAACCCTTTGCCTTTTTAATTTTTGATTTTCCTTTCAAGTTTCTCTTGGTACCTCAGTGGAATTGGGGGAAAATTATTAACACAATACTACAGCTTGCAGTTGCAAGGAATTCTATTTGAGCACTAGACAGGTAGGCTAAAAATGGCTTAGGGGAGTAACAAATATTTTTGGTATGTGTTTTAAGTGCTTGAGAGTGGAGTTGTCTGAAAAGCATCGGGGGAAATAATGAAGCAGCCGAACCTGTCTGAATATTTATTTTCCCTCAGTCATGTTTATATACTAGCTATTCCTTTTTTCTTTTTCTTTTTTTCTTTTTTTTTTTTTTCTTTTTTTTTATTTGCAGCAATGCTTCATAATTTATTTTGTAAATCATGTTCACAGTGGGTGAAGTTCAACTGGAGCTTTCTGTCTGAAATACAAGGCTNTTTTTTTATTTTAAAAGTACTTTATAGCTGCACACCCAAAGTAATCTCCTGGGTTCCCTCCCTTGCAGGTTTTCCCTTGTGGACAGAATTTTACATTTTTTTTTCATGCTATACAGTGTGCTGTCTGCCATGAAACCTATGTAATTTTGGGATTTTTTAGTCCAAGAACTGGCTTTGAGGAGGCAATGTAGAATTTAACTCTCTATGTACAGCATGATGGCACATTGCTGTGAAGGAAATGGTTTAGGAGTGGTAGCTTCTCAAAGGAGACTGTCCCAGAGCTGGTGGTGATAGGAGATCAGTTCACAGAGGTACTGTGGGCTGGCAACAAGGGGTGCTGAGAAAAAAAGGGCCCTTTCTCACTGTCTTTGCTGAATACCTCCCCTGGGGGGAGACTGGAGGGTTATTTGTGCAAATGAATAGATAAATAAATAAATAAATATTAAAAATGTATTTCTGGAATATGCTAAACTGCTACTCTACACAAGGTAATAGGGTAAATTTTATGTGCTAGTGAAGGAAAAGAATTACCAGAAGCAAACAATAATTTGCTGTCAGAATTTTAGCTCAAGCTAGGCACTAGAGTTAAAAGCCCCCTTCACTCACCTGGTGCCTGCCCTAAAGATAGTGGGCTTGAGTATCTGCAGATCACCAAGATTAAATAGAAGTGATGCTAGACATGGTAGTGCCTGTCTGATTCTTTTAGGTTTAAGAGGAGGAGAAAGACAGTGTAAATGATGGCAGAAGAGAGTCTGATTCTCCAAACCAATGTCTCTTTGTATCTCCTGGGAGACTCATCTGCCAATTCAGCTGTCTCATCTGACACACTTTTTCCTTGCTTCAATTACTTGCTACTATTATTTCTCGTGCCAGGTTGCTATCTTACTGACAACCCTGCACTGGCTGCCTGTTTGTGTGTGACACCTGTGGTCTCACAAGTGTCCCCTCATACTTCATACTCTACCTCAGGAACTGATGGAAACTAGGCATCTAAAGGAAAAAAAAAGTCATGCAAACTATGTGCCTTCCAAGATTTTTCTTCCTGAAGAAGAAACGTTTAAACAGGTGTCTGAAGCCAATACACTCCCACTAACACTTGTAGGAATGCTTAACTTGCTGCAAATACTGTTTGACATTTCTTCACCTGTGTTGAAGGAGCAGTGACAACTTGACTGATGGATGGAAAGGCCTTGTGGCTCTCTGGCTGTCATTGGCTCTTCTCTATTTACAACTCAAACACTGCTTTGCTACCCTCTGAGAAGAGCTCTCAGAAAAATCAGATTTTTAAAAATGCTGTAGATCTTTGAGCATGTGCACATTGTTAGGGAACATTCTTTTTGTGTGCATGTACAAATGGGAGTATGTCATTTCCTTTTCCATTAGAAAGGGACATAACATTCACTGCTCAAGAAACCTGCATGTAGGGCAAAATGTTCCTTGTTCCTCTGGAGCTGCTTGCAAACAAAATTTGTTCCTTTTTAAATTCAAATATAGAAAACAGTCTTCTTGCTACTAAGAACTTCTTCTGCACTTACTTTACCATATCACAAAGGCAGGTATCTTTTTTGAATAAGAATTTAATGATTCATGTGCTTGCTGGATGGGTGGCTGAAAGGATTACTTGAGTGCTGAAACAATGGTTTTGCAGGGGCAAATTATAGTTGCCGGGCTGCCTCTGCACACTGTAAAGCCAAATTAATAGAAGCAAATAAAAAAGCACTTGTAGACAATGAGTATAATGTAATGAACCTCTGGAAGTTTTACCATCATCTTTCCCTATAATTTGGTTAGTTTCAGAACACTGGAAAGAATAGGAAGATTTTAGTTGGTTGCTTTCATACTAAAGGTGTCACAAAGCAGGCTGGAAGAAGAAAAGAAAAATAAGCAAGAAAAGACTGAGTTCTAGGATTGTAGTGGGAGATACAGTCAAAATCCTATGTTTGTTGATTGATGTGATTGTGTTAGGCAGCTCAACTTTCCACCTTTAAAAAAAAAAAATTCAGAATAAATAAGTATGACAATACAAGGCTTTTTAAAAGCTGGAATTTCTCTACTTCTCATTCAGATGATTGCTTAGAAAGAATTCACTGGTTTGATTAGAAGCATTGTTACCATGTAGTCTATGACACTTTTCAATTTATGAAAAGAGGATTTAATAGAATATTGTCATTTTAACCCCTTAAATGCACAATTCCTTTCAAAACAATTTGCGCTTGCAAAGGATTTCTGAGTTTATGCAATTGTGGAGAAAAAGATAAAATGGAAACATAATTATGTACTATTTAACAGGAAACAGTTCACTGAACTGAGCTACCACCACTGGAACTAATACTTTCTGCAACTGGCAATCTCCAAGATTTTATTAGCTCTGAAAATCTTCAGTTTCACCTTCAGGGGCAAGCACAGAAATCAGGCAGAGGAGTGAGGCTGCCTCAGAAGGAGGAGCTGGCTTATGTAGCCAAATTGGAGAAAGGATCCTGGAACCTCTGGTAAGGTGGCCATCAGGAATGTCCTCAATAAGTGACCCACAGTGGTGCTGGGCCATTGCAAAATGAGTTTAACTGCTGTAGTTGTGCTGAGGAAAACCTCCACTTCAAAATTATTATTTGTTTTAATCTTTACTTTTGGGTACGTCAGTGAAGTACAAAGCCATGTAAAGGAGGATGGAGTGAATTACAAAATTGTGAATGGCTAAAATATTTGTTTTCATTGTCTGAGCTTGCAGCCTAAGTCCTTTCCAAAGTGTTTTTAAAGATGCTTTTCAGTATGCCTGGCAAAACCCATACCTCATCAGTAGTCATGAGATGAAGCTGCACTTGTTAGTAAATGGCCTATCTGGGCAAAAGCATTTCATGCCAGAACCCATTTCAATAAACTTTGGTAGAAAAACGTAGTAAGGGAACATGGCAAGGCCAAGAAATTTCTGTATTGCTGAAACATGAGAGAAACATTACAGACAACTGCTCTGTACCCCACTGGACAGGATACAGTTTCACTTCAGCTGAATTCCTGAAGGAAAGTTCTAGGTCTTCCTATTAAATAGGGCAAGGCTTTATTGAGCTGTTCAGGATTTACTTTTTTTTTTTTCTTTTTTTTTTTTTTTGAGTAACCTGATCTCATTGAAGGTATCTCTGTCCTTGACAGGGGAGCTGGGACTGGATGATGTTTAAGATCCAAACGAAAACATTCAATGTTTTTATGATTTAAATATCAATAGGAATAGTGCTGGCAGTTATGGTGAAGTTCTCAAAATTTGAGGTATGGAGGGGATGATGTAGGATTAATGTATTTTAGAAGGTTTATGACAGAAGTGATGAGGAGATTCTCTTGTTTCCACAATAGAAGGTAAAAATAATTATAATAAAGAAGAATGGAAATGCACAGTTAATGGAAGAGTAGTTAGATTATTATCTCAAGGTTTTTGTTAGCTTCTGCAAAGAATCAAAACTAAGGTAGACTTCTGGGGGCGTGTCTTGGGCTGTACTTCTGAATTCTCTAATATCCATAGGCTTTTGTCAACAAGGGTAAATCAGGAGAAATTAGACATATTCCTGGGCATCAGCACAGGGTCACCATTTCTACCAATGAACAAATACTAAATAGAATGCACATGGTCCTCTTCACTGTACATACTATGGACAGTTCTCACAAAGATGTATTCATTCCATTAGACAAAACTCTTGCCAACAGAGTAAGAGTGATTTGAGTAGAGTTTTATTTAGAGTAAATAACTACGAAATGTGATGAAACAAGAGATAGCCCTCAACAGTTGTCTACATATAACTAGTTTTAGAACTTAAACAAAATGTCAAGGGCTGATTATTATTCATGAGAAAACATTGAAGAAAATTCATCAGAAAAGACCCTTTTTGCATTAACATCAGTAATGTTCCTACTCTCCTTTCTGAAGAGACATGAGTAGCTGTTTAATCTTGGTTTGAGCTAAATATTCGAACAGCAGCAGAGTTAGCGATGTTTCCAGCAATATGTACTCCTGTCTTTTGACTGATTCCTTGATGCTGTATGTCTGTGCTCCCACACTGCTTCTGCAGCTATCCTCTCTCTCCCCAGATGGATCATGGACCTCTGGATGATGTAGGCTGCTGTTGGGGCTTTCTTTCCCTGTTCTTTCCCTCAGGCTCCTCCTGACCCCAGGGTTCTTCTGCTGAAGCGAGCATTGCTTTTAAGCTGTGCAAAGTGTTTGTCAGACAGTCCTCACTGAAAATGCAGGCTAAGATTTTCCAAGACTCTTAGGAAGAAATGACATTATGGTATTTAATTTGGTTCCTCTTACCTAATGCTTGACTGCTCTGGAGGTTTGGATCACCATTGTTGCAGTTGCAGTAACTTCCCTGCATTGCCTTGGCAATCACTGTAAAGCTTCTCCTGACAGATCCCTTTGGCTGTCTTCACTCAACTGCTCCTTCACCAAGGTTTGCAAAGGAGACTCAAGGAAGTCATTCCTTCTCTGGGGGAATCTCTTCATTGGATTTTATGTCACTCCTTACATGTATATGGACCTCACCAGTAGAAAGAAATTTTTCCCTTGAAGATTTTCTATCCTAGGTAAGATTAAAATTTCCACTCTTATAATCCCAGTGGAAAACCAGCAGGGACAATACTAGTTTAGGCTGTTGTTGTGTTTTTCAGCTTCATTGCCTGAAACCAAAAGTACAAGACTAGAGTAAACTGTAGCTCTTAACTATTCTTAACTACCAACATGTATAACTATTTAGGGAAGTTTCAGGAGCTGGCAGGTAGGAAGTTGTTTGCTGTAACCTGCAAACTATAAATACATGCCATGAATAGGTATGAAGAATCCCCAGTGTTATTTTCTGACAAAAGCTAAATTTTACATCTAAGCTAGATTTAAAAAATTGGATTAGAAACTCTTTTGGAGCTGATTTTTAAATTATTCTTTGAAGAACTCACCTTCCTAAAGTTGCTAAATTAATGTCTTAAAAGATCTCCAAATATATAAATCCACTCAAGAAACAATTGAAAAGTGCTTTTAACCCCTCACTTAAAAAAAGTTATGATAGAAGGAAATGTTTTGACTAGGAAGAACAAATCTCATAATGCCATTTAGATAAAGGAAGACAATTTCTTATTTATTTCACTTATATTTATTAAACATTCTGGTATCAGCTACCAGTACAGAATAGTTTTTTTAACTATATACTTTTGATATTGGTATAAATAACCCTGACCTGCTTTATCAAAAAGATGGAGGAGTATCACACATTGCTATCAGCATGCATAGCTTTCTGTAAAGCAGCTATCAGAATTATTAGAATAGCATCTCTATTGTTGGTCAAATGTTAAAAATATTTTTTTAGTTTCATGGCACTAATATCTCATCCCCATAATGCTTGTGTTATTTCTAAAAGATTAGTAAACACACTGCAGTAGTAACTTAATTCATATTCATAGAAATAATTGTCAAGGGAGTTAGTTGATCTTTCAATCTGAATGAAAGTCAAAGTATATTTCTGTTGGAATTTTCCTTTTTTTCTCCTCTTAAATTAAAACAAAACAAAACACCCACAAACAAAATACGCAACACCCCCCCTCAAAAAAAAGAAACAAACCCAGACAAACAACAACAACAACAACAAAAACAACAACAACAACAAAAACCCCAGCAAAGCCAACAAACCATCTGAGGAAGATTCTGCCATGCTGATAGTACTACCAACTAGTACACAAAAGTAATGTAGTAATGTGAGGTGATGCTGTGATGGTGCACTTTCTATTCTTCTATTCCTCCTTGCAGTTAGACTATTTCTTATTAAGGAAAAATGTCTATTCCCTGCTTCAGAAATTGTGGTTTGAAATAAAAAGGAGAACACATTTCAGAGAAGGAGTTGGATTCTGTCAATAGCATTTTAATGACATTTTTTACATAATCTTTAAGAAAAAAGAACATAAAGCAAACAAAGCTAAGGAAGGCTTGTGCAGTGCTGTGTTACTGTGTCTGTAAAACCTTTTTCTCTCTCATTTTTTCTCTCTGGAATGCTAAATAGGAGCCCTAGCTTGGGAATCAATAGTTCAATTAGATTATATGGTAGGTTTTTGGATGGCTGTTAGGAGATTACTTTCCCTGGATATTGGGAAAAGCTGCTCTGGAGTGGGAGGCTGTAGCTGCACTTTGAGCCAGCCTGCACTGGGACAAAACTGCAGTATGAAACAGCCATAAGCTTGTGGTTTTGTTTTATGCTTGCTGCATGCCCAGGGACTGAAACATAATTAGCTATCCTGCATCCAGGAAGAAACAGAAAGCATTTGCACTACATACAAACAATGAAAGGAAGTATTAGGCCCAGGTCCCAAAAAAGATGTACTTTAAGTTTGCAAATTATTGCACTGGAGTTAACAGTACAGTCTAAGTGCTTTAGAGTGCTGGAACATGAGTGCCATAAAATGACACTGTGCAAACATTATGGGATAGCTGACTAGAAGACTTCGTTCTAAAAGTAAAAAAATAAAAAAATTGTTCCATGGTGAGGTAAAATTCAAACTAAACTTTGCTTTTTAAAATCTTTAATAAGCATAGATGGAGACAAATAACCCTGCCTAATAGCATCAAAAATAGCTTGGGCAACAGAGAGAATGCACTATTGACCTCCTAAAATAAATGTTTGTAAATTCTCTTTTCCAAAATACCTCACAGCAGAGTGTCTGCTGCTCGGTAACATCAACATCCATGTGCATTGCACAAATGCCATTTGCATATTTGTTGGATATCTAACACAGAAATATTTGAACATGGACTTATTTTGTGGCTATGAGATCATTCATATAAATTGCACTAGATTAAATAGGCTTTTGGTTTGCAGTTTTCCACAAACACTCCTCACATAGGAATGAATTGAATTTCATTTTCATTCATTCCTCACAAAACAATGAAGTGTACTTCATTTTGGGAAGCTTAATTTTTTTAATATTCCTGTAAAAATGTTATGTGGATTGGAGTAAAAATAGGCATCTATTCTCCAAGTTAAGTGGTAGTGTATCATTACTAAAGCAAATGTTGGCATCTAGGTGGTCTTCTGGTAATGTCTTAAAATAAGAAGTAAGTCTGAATTGTTAATTTAAAGAGGGCTAAGCATTTCCTTAAATCTTAAGTCTTAAGTCTTATCTGGAAGCCTCACTTCTGATTTATAAATGATCTGTCTTCAATAATATAGTTAATATTGCAGGCATTCTCTGGGAAGCTCAGGCATTGCTCATTTTTGCAATATTTTCAGATGAGAGGTTTGAAAAGGTTAGTCTTTATTTTTAGAGTTATCAATTTAGAGAAGATGTAATGAATCACAATTAGAAAAATAACAGATTTTATGTTGATCAAACTCCAATTTCTTACTCAAAGGATCAATTTGATGGGAACAAGAGCTGTGGAACAGGTGCTGTGGAATTTTGAAGTTCAGAGTGCATAAGAGAGCCCTGATGCCTATGGAATCCTGGCTGCTTATCTAGGTAGCATTTTCTATTTTGTTGTTTGTTTCCAAATATGTCCATAACTGTCCTTAAAACCATGATGCCTCTTTATAAAGACCACCAAGGTCTGTAAAAGTAGGAATGAACTTAGCAGTATTTATTCATGGTTTCTGTTCTATGAGAGAGAACAGAACAGCATCTGATCCCTGAGAGCAGAGCCACCAGGGAAGAAGACAGGGACAACAGTGTCTCATTCTCACAAAAAAAAATTATATTATATGAGGTAGAAATGCATTATCTGAAATCTAAGTGCCATCCCTAGGTGCCTAGGATGGAGAGAGCTACATGACATGCAGTGACATTTGCCAATGTCCCAGGAACAGCTTTTGGACTTGGCTTGCTCGGTGCTACTGGCTCCAGAACAGAAGCTGTCCAGAAACAAGCAGTTTCTTTTGGATTGCAAGTCTATTTACTTTCATTTAGTCATCTTTACAGTGGGCCAGAACTCAAAGACTAACAGTGACATAGCAACTGTAAACGTAAACAGAAAATAACTGATGGGACTGTTACTTTAAAAAATAGTTATCTGATGAGAAATTCCAACTGTTCCTGATCAAGTGTGGTCAAAGGAAATGGAAAGTAACTTCTCAAGTGTTGGGGGGTGAAATGGACAGAGATAAGCTTGAATGGACATATCAGAACCAAAGCAGGTTTACATGATTTAGAAGAGATATGAATTATACATTTATATTTTTGATATCCCTGACATGAAAAACATAAACCAAAGGAACAAAGTTTTGTTTAAACTACAAAATGTATTGGCAAAATTTCTTGGAGAGACAAAGAAAGCCACTGATGAACCCTACAGAGAAAACCAAATTCCATGAGTGTAATGTGGTGGGACTCAAACAGCACATGCATCTGACAGTGCAAACAACAGTGAACCTGTGGCATATGTAAATTATGAAATTATTATTTCACTGTCTGGGTTTACAGAACATGGAAGGTACCTTGGTTTTCACCAAAATGGAAAGAAAAATAACCATAAGGATTCTGGTTCATCCTTTAATCTGCTACACTGAAGTTAAAAAAGAAAATGACTCTCTGTTTCTTTGGAAAGTGTTGTCATTTCACATTACTTTCACAACAAGGTAGAGATGACCCCCAGGAAGAGAGCTCCAGATCTGAACCTCCCCAAAGACTGGAGGTATTTTTGTTCTGAGCCTACATGCCCATGTGCAGAACAAGTAAGTGGTTAGAAAGCCATTGTTCCATGTCTTGATATGATAGATAAGGAAAGACTTGGTTTGCCATTCCCCAAAGCATCAAAGCTTAGCCTTGAAAAAATGTTGAAGAAAATAAAATCTATAAAAAGCCCTAGACTTAATTGGCCACTGCATCTTTTAAGGGTCACTGCCTTAGGCAGTTCTTCTGGTTCATCAACCACGCCTGCATGAGGGACAGGCTGCCACTCCTGCAGTGAGTTGTGCTCTGTCCAGTGTCACTGGGTTATTCTCCCTCAAGAAAAAAACAGGTGTAAACCAACCTATTTTCAGTGCAGCTGCCACCATGCAAGTGAGAACCTGTCATGATGCTGAAAAATGCCACTGATGCCAATGGATGGGTGTCCCTTTCTTCTTGCTCCCTCCAGTGAGCACAGTTGAAAGGTGAAGGCCAATAGCTGATGTCACATTAATAGCAGCAATGGATAAACAAGTACACTGGAACAAGCACATTCAGCATGAATTATTGTTTCATGTTTTCTCTACCAAATCAATGACTAAGCAAATTAAGCATATATCTTTAAATAAAATTTAGTACCCTCCAACTTGTTTGCCTTCATCATATCTCTTTTGAAATTATTAATATTTTGTGGTATCGGGGCCATAAGGAAAACTAGAGACATTACTAGGAGAAACAACATAAAGAACATGATGCCAATCAGTAGTATAGGTTCATAACTTTCTCATTAATCTAAAACTTTCATGCCATAAAATAGCCTGATCCCTAGAGGTACTGACTGCACCTTAGCAGCTGTTTTGTACACACACTTTTTTTTTTCTGCAGGCACAAAGGGAAGTGTGGTATCTGCTCCAGTGACATTATGTGAGAGAGAGCTGGAGATAAAAAGTAGACATGGAAGATACTTAAGATTAATCACTTAATGTGATTACAGCTGAACCTAATTCTGCAGCCTCAGCTCTGTCATGTTTCTGTGGGATTGTGCTGCTGTAGCAGAAAGGGGCTATGCCTCACTCTTCCTTATGAAGTTTCATCCCTTCCTCACCTTCCCCCATGCTCCTGGACACCTTGGCCATGCCATCTCTTCCAGTATCTACAACTGAACACCAGCTGTGGCTTTCTGGAGATACTTGTTCCGTCCATTCTTCCCCAACAAAAGGCAATAGATCTCATGTTGGAGTTGTCCCTGCCTTCCTGTCATGTTGTCCCTGCCTTCCTGCTTCAAAAATGGCAGTAGCTATAAGAGTCTGCAGGTTCTACAAAGGAAGGAGGTGCTGCTTCTCTTTTCCCAGAGAATTTCATAGAAATGTATAATTTTCAGAGGCCCTGAAGCAGGTAGTTGCTGTCCAAGTAGCTGTTCTGCACTAGATACTATGCTACAGCCTGAGTGAATGTGTTTTGTGGTTTGGATGTAGCCTGAAGCCTGCCTGTTGTGTCAGACTGATCTGAAAATATTCCTGTGAAAGTAAGATACACACCCCCCCTCCATCCATTTTCCAAATTTCATTCCAAGGCTACTGTAAGAAATAGGCTGGCAGTCCATGAGACCCTGGGCAAGGTGCACCATGTGCACCCTCAGGAAATTCACCAACAACACTAAGCTAAGAAGAAGTTTTGATCTACTGGGGAATAGGAAGGCTACCTCAAGAACTGTGTCCAGTTTTGGGCCCCTCACTTCAGCAATGACATTGAGGAGCTGAAGCAAGTCCAGAGAAGGGCAACAGAGCTGGGGAAGGGTCTGGAGCTCAAGTCCTATAAGGAGCAGCTGAGGGAGCTGCCTTCCCTTAGCCTAGAGAAGAGGAAGCTCAGCAGGGATCTTAGAGGAGGTGGTTGCTCTCTACAACCACCTGGAAGGAGGTTGTAGCCAGGTGGGGTCTCTTCTCCCAGGCAATTGTGACTGGACAAGAGGACATGGCCACAAGCTGCATTAGGGGAGGTTTAGGTTTGAACTCAGGAAGCATTTCTTCACTGAAAGAGCAGTCAGACATTGGAATGGGCTGTGCCTGGAGGTGGTGCAGTCATCATTCACAAAAGTTTTCAAGTAATGACTGGATATGGCACTTTGTGCCACGCTCTAGTTGACAAGGTGGTGTTCAGTCAAAGAGGGGACTTGATGATTTCGGTGGTCTTTTCCAACCTTAATGATTCTATGTTTCTGTGATGCTAAATTTCCAGTGGGGAAAAGGAAGCCTGGATGTGAGGCTGGTGTTGTAGCCATGACAACCAATACAGAGGAGATGTGATTGAGGCAGGCACTCAGAAACAGAGCAGTGCAGGGCCTTGAAGAAAAGGCCAGATCCTGGGGAAAAAAAAGTGGACCTGGTTGCTGGTATAGAGGAGCTTGATCAGAAAAAGCACAGTTGCATTTTCCAACATGTTGTGCTTGTGAATGGTATATGGAGAGTTTTTTGAAACGAGAGGAGGGTGTTGCCTGTAAAAGAAAGAAAAATACAGCTGTAGAAATGATTTAGAAGAAGAAGAATGTCAGGTGATAGGGTTTCAGTGCAAGGAGAGGTATCTATCATATCTGCAAAGGATACTGCAATGTTGACTGTGATACTATAGGAAGAAAAAGACAGGAATGGAAGTCAGGGGTGTCCATGTTTTAATTTTGAATTATTCCTGTTGGAAATGCCAGACGTGGTGTTGGTTGGACAGAAATCAGATGCGAGTGTAGATACACAACTGAGATCTCAGCAAAATGTTGGCAGTTGAAGCATGTCAATGGCTGTACCTACCCAGGCAGGGTGTAAGGAATGGGAAGCAAAGCAGTAAATAGTTTGCTACACAGATATGTGTCTGGATTATCTCTAAACTCTGTCCCTGACTTGCTGTGTGATATTGGGCAAGTAATTTAAATCTGTTTCTTATCCGGTCCTGTGACTTCATATAATTCACAAAAATCCATGAAAAGTATGCTTGGGGGTTTTTTAACTATCTGTATGTGAAAAGTTTACCACAACTGGTCTCACTTTCAATTTGGTCTTTTAAATGCTATCTTAAGAAATCTACAAATGAAAAACAAGTAGATGTAAAAAAGTCTGAGGAGCAGTGCAGAGTATCCCAAAGTCACAGTAAATTACTGCCTCTTTCCTGTTTATGTTCATTATAGTGAAGTTTTCCTTCAGCCTGAATGTCTGGATTACCAGTTCCCCAAAATGCTTTTGGTACTCACTCTATAGAGCATTCCTATGAGTGCTAATGGTGTTGAGGTTGCCTGCTTCTAAAATTATTGGCTCCAAGTTTTTGTTTGATTCATGAGTGTAAAACCATTCTAGAGTTATTGTACTTAACAGTAAAGCATTATTGTTTGGAAAAGAAATTTTTTATGTTTGTTCTACAGTAAATATTCAATTAAATATATATACATGTACATAAATATACATTTATTCTAAATGATCTAAGATTTTCCTGATAACAAAATACAGAGTAAAACTACTAATGAATGAAAGCCAACGAATGACAATTCTCTTGTTTACTTCTTGATCTGATTCTTGGCTAACTTTTGAGAGGCTGTTAATTTGGTCTCCCTCCTTCCAACCCAGGCTAGTGTAACTTTGTGAATTTTTCGGAGGCAAGGCATTCTCTTGGTGTGTTACAAAGCCTGCAGTGCTTATAGCTGGTTACATCTCTGGTAGGCCGATGTAACCATTCTCTTTTTTTAATTGTCTACATGAAAAGCAATAAGCTGGAGTGCTCTTCAGGAAGGCATGGAACTCTACAGAAATTGTGGATAAATTCAACTGAGTAAAAGAGAGATTAAGGCTAAGTAATTTCCAGTTTATGCTTGCAAAACATGCCAGCTGTGGCCTATAAGTGTGCTCTGCTTTCTTTCCAGTTCCACATTTCAGTGGAGAGACAGATCCTGTGGATCTGGCCACCTCACATCATTTGCTAGGCTACTCAAGGCCCATACAGCTTTGTGTGCTGATGGCACACCAGTAACTATGGAACCATAAATCTGACCTCTATTTTTTTTAAAAATCCTGTAAAGGGGCATGTGTATTCATTTGGTTTCCCACAAATAATGCTGCTGCTCAGAGCACATATAGTATATGGACACTGTGCTGGCATGGCCATCAGGCTTGATATCAAGCAGCCAATTAGTTATGGAAATCACTTGTATTGGCTCCTGAAGATTTTGCCTTTCAGTCCTGGGCAACACAAAAAATAGTAATGTGAATTTATTTTAAAAGATGGCATCGCAAATTAAAGAGAAACTTTTTATCTTTTTACCTATTTAAATGTAAGCATGATTTTTGTGGTATTTTGAAACAGGTCCTTTGCATCCATATTTTTTAATGATATGGTCGTTACCTGAAGAGTTAATTTCTGGGAATATATACCCAGAGACAGAATTCTCCTTGACCAGTAAAAACCAGATTGAGTTACTACTTTAATGCTTAATAACCTAGTAGGTTTTGCTTTGATATTTCTCCTTTTAGTTACTAAGAAAATCACAGATGCTTTCTGAAGAATTGTGCAGAGTGGAGTAGGCGTTCCTTATTATTTTTGCAGATGTTTACATTTTTAGCACTGGAGTCTCATCCTAGGGACAGAGCAAACTTACTGCTTTGGTCTTGTGTCCATTATTTTAAATACTTTTGGCTATCATTACTACATGAACAGAACTTTATGCACCATCAATATTTCAAATGTAAATAAAATAGTTCTTTAAAAATGAAGATCACTTAAAACATAGTGCTGCTTGAATGTTGAAGAGCCATTATGTTTAATAGCGTTTTTAAACTATTAAAGTTGAGTGGTTACTTTTTATTTTGCATTTAGTCACTCAAGGGAGACATTTATTTTGTCCCATACTCTGCAAATAGTGATGCTGTTAGTAGAGAAGATTCTCATTTTGAATAATGGTCTCATTTATATAATATCCCTTACTATAATATATTCATATCTTAGAGAGAAATGAAAATTCACAAACTGTTAAGGGGTATACAGAAAATCAAATGAAATATATGTCTATAAAAAAATCTTGGTGGGGGGAAGTAAAAGGGTGAACACCCTCTTCTGGTAATTATCAGGTTTGAAGCTAACCCCCTGTTTTAGCAATGATGACATCAGTAGGAAATAATGATAATAAAGAAATAATTTTTATTATGGATTAGATAAGCTTTTTTTTTCAATATCCTTGGACAGCAAACTCCAGGACAATTCAGAATGGCTGACTGCATGAAAACACAGAAAGAAATTATGGAATTAGATGCAGCAGTTTTTATAGCCCTGACTTAGCTTTATGTAGGCATTTGAGAGTCATTCTTGCTATTTTTTATTCACTTTTTATGGCTATTCCAGCATGTTCCAGTGATTCTCTTTTTATGCAGTGGTAGCACCAAAAAGAAAGGCTCATTTATTTGCTACAAACCTTGCAGAAAAATGAATAAAAGACTGATTCATCGTTTGTTCCACACAACGTATTTTTTCCTATTACTTTTGGGTGCTTTGCCAAATGCCTGGGTTTATATTTCCTGATCCTGAGGGATTTGAAATTTGAACCAGAAAAATGGACAAACTGGAGGTGTACAAGTATTTTTGGACACTCTTGATTAAGACAAAGAAGTGGTAACCAGAAGCAAATACACATTTATTAGTACTTGAATCATTGGTGGGATGATGGATGTTGGGTAGATAGATGTGCACATGAATGTACAAATGCTAGAATATGTATATTTTGCCACCTTCTTAAATATACAGCTGTTATTTGTATCAACAGGAATGTGACTGGAATATAATATATCTACACTTACATACTGGAAAACAATATATCTACATTTTAAGTAAAAACTGCTTTTAAACCAGTTATTTATAGCATAAAATTAGCATTGCCTTTGCTAGACTTTGCAATTACCAGTCCTGCAAATGGAAAGTCACCAACAAATTCTGGAGGTTTTAGTGTGGTGCTGGTCTCTGTGATCATGTCAGAAGGGACAAATCAATGCATTGCAGCTTAAATTATATCGGTCTGCTAAAGATTCCTTAGAAGCAAGTGAGATAGTAAAAAAAATCTGCACTACAGGAATATCACTTTGTTGTGCTATTGTAAATTTTAAAATGTACTTTAGTTTTAAAGAAGCAAACCCTGCAAATTCCTCTTTTTCCTAAAGCAATCAAAATGGATTCAGGCTATACCATTCTTACTAACCATGTATCATTTAGCTACCCACTTGTGCTTTGTAACCTTGACTTGATAAAGCTGTTTAAAAACTTTTAAGAAATCTTTTGTATGAAGGATCGTTAATACATGGAAAAGATCCTATTACTTTATCTAAAGACTAATGCACTACAGTAGCCTTTTCAGTGAATATAAGCTATCTTCTCCACCATGTCTGTAATTCTGTTAAATATCTATTTAAAAGATGTCTAACAGTGTTACTAAAGTGATAGATGTTATTTTTACTTTTAAAACTAAAAAGTACAGCACCTTCTGAAATATTTTAAGATCGTTTATGTGCAAAATGAATGCACATAAACTTTAAAGAATAGATTTTTCAACTCGGTAATTTTTGCACTCTTTGAGATTGTTTCAATTGCTACAATAAGAGAATTTGAACTCCAAATAATTGGCAGCGCATTGTGAGTTTTATGTGGTATCTGTGGTCTTTTGAGCATGAAGCATAATTGCTCTTTGCTTTTAGAAAGGTCTTTTTCCAATAGCATATTTTCTCATTCTCATTAATGGAAATTAATTTTTTTTTTCTCTTGCAAAGTTTGGACAAGTTTTTGTCTAAATTTATATCTCTTTTATCTGTCTAATTCATGCATTACAGGTATTTTCATATTCTAACTATTAGTATGGCATACAAACACTGTAGCTAATTGATGCATTTTATATTGGGCTGTATGGCTTGGTGTAAAATTTTAATGTAAGCAGGAATTTGTAAGGAAATTTTCAAAGGAAATGATCTGATAGTAATAATCAAATACATTTTTATATCTTGTGTTGTAGAGAGGCATAGATATACATGATCGATACATATTTTTCCCTATTAAAATTAACTTATATGGAAATACAGGTATCTTGAAGGAATTGCTAACCAAGCTTCTTATTTCCTTTGCCTTCCACTATTTTCTAAAGAGCTTTTAAGCCAGTACATTCATGGCAAATCTTGCTTTTGTAATGCAAATAAAACAAATGTTTTCCATATGATTATGGTTACATGATCCCTGTGCTGTACTCTCTTACATGCAATACACACTGCTCACTGCCAAGGCATGGCTGCTGTCCAATGTATACAATCTAAAGAAGAGTTCAGGCTCTATATTCAGGTTTATGCTTTCAAATCACTACACTTTTGTGATCCATACTATATGTGCATAGTCATTAATGAACAGTGGATTTCCTTGCTCACTAAAACAGAGTTTGGAAATCAGCATATCTTCTGGCCCAAGATTTCGATGTATCTTCATACACAGAAATGTTTAATGAATTTGAGGCTACTGTATTCATTATTTTGGGACATTTTCCTGAAGCTGTAACAGGTGTGACATCTGGATTTAGGCAAAGTAGTATTTCCTGTTCATGCACAAGCTGTTTTAGCCCTAGAAAAAAGCCTGTGATCATTTGCTCTTCACAAGGTTACATATTCTTACTCACCATGTTGTTGTTGAAAAGCAGATTCATTGATATGCACAGTAGAATAAAATGCTATACCCTAGTTTCAAAGAAGATGCTGTGTATTCCCCTCCCAAATCACTGTCCTGGTTCCCACTTACAGACATAACTTTAAAATCAGTTCCCACTTTAAAAATAAAATTTTAAAAAAATGGAAAAAGAGGCAGATTCTTCAATGCACAAGAGGAAATTTTAAGGTCTAGGGAAAAAGTAGATGTATTGAAAGTGTTTTGCTGAACACAGTGCCTCAACTCCCAAGAAGTGCATGAACTGCAACACATGCCTTTGCCAAGCATTCCTTATTGTTGAAGCTGTGTTAGCTGCTCATTTGGCATGCAAGCTTTCTGGCTCACTGAGAGACACCTATTTCTCCTCCAACTGAATGGGGCAGAAGAGTCATACCATTCAATATTGACATTTGTTTTAGGAGTGACTTCTTTATGTTATTGACCTGAAACTTGTACTGTATGTGTGGCTTTTGTGCCTAGCATCAGACATTTTACAGCAAAAGGGAAGCTTGAATTGTTGTAGGTTCATGGTTTCTACGTGACATGGTCTAGAAAGGTCTGTACTACCTGAATTTTTAGAAGATATGGAGGAAGACTAATAATGATGAGTTCTAAGAATGGAGTTTGGAGTGAAGTACCAAGGACCCTACAGGAGCTGATATATCCTGTGCCCCAGGAGCGTGTTTCTCCAAAGTAGAAGCTTCTTTAGCAGAAACATAAGTTTCTTAGAACCAAAATGAAATAAAAATGAATAAGTAGTTCTTCTGATCTTTACATTTATCAGTACTGTAGTTAGACATCTTTTGTCTAAGCCACAGAATTTTACTTATTCAATTATACTAGGTTTTTTTTGTTTGTTTTTTTGGTGGTTTTTTTGGTTGGGGTTTTTTTTTTTTTTTTTTTTTTTTTTTTTGTTTTTTTTTTTTTTGTGTTTTTTTTTTTTTTTTTTTTTTTTTTTTTTTTTTTTTTTTTTTTTTTTTTTTGGCTAGTGTTGATTTTCTCGTTGATTTTGATTCAAATTTATCTGGACATGGGGAATCCAGCACTTCTCTCTGTATTTCCAAGAATCTTTTTCTGCCATTGATACAATTGTACATTCCTTTTTATATTTATTTTATCTCTATATAAATTCCAGTCATGGTTCCCTGTTCCATCTGTTTCTGCAGAATTTAGAAGCCATATACAGTTTGGTGATTTCTTCTTTTAAGGATCTTAAGTGTTGTAATCACATCTCAGTTTTCTTTTGCTAATCTACACACAACAAATTTGAACTCTGATTGTTAAATTCTCCTTCTCTTATATAATTGTTGCAACTCCTAGATCCACTTTTAATATACCTTTAAAAACCTGTTCACCAGAATGTATGCAGCATCTCAGTAGTGCTGCAGAGAAGGGCAAAGCAATCTCCCTAACACTGCAGGAAATGAGGGGAGAAAAAAAGTTTCTGGTATTGCATCTTATTAAGGGTTGCTGGTTTGCCTAAGATTAAAAGTGAGAAATGTTTCCTCTCCTAAAGATGTTAGCATATAAAACTTTAGTTCTGCAAAGTCCTTATTAATGTGGCCAACTTCCCTGATTCATCAGGTCTGATTTTGCCACCATTGCCTGATATGCAGCTGTGGGCTGTGTCTGCAAACTGGCAAAACAACTGAAACCTCTGAAGGAAGGAAAGGGCTGTCATTTAACAAGGAGTTTCTAAATAGTACTTGGCGTACTGGATCCTACCCTAGCTGCAACTTTTAGATACTATGAAAATCTAAAAGTGAAATTTATTGTGATAATAAAAGATTGTGGGAGCTGTGCTGTTGAAATCGATCAGGGTAAGATTAAACAATAAAAATCTGGTTCGAGTTGAACTCACAGTAAGGAGGAGCATTCATCGGACTTTGGACCAGGCCCAAAATTAAAGACTTCTTTCTTAAAAGAGATTTTATATTCACTATTCTCCTACACAATTTTTCAGGGGTATTTAAGAAATAGCAACTTAAAAATTATCACCTTTCTTATGTTCTATGTTACTTGGAGGTGTAATTTCTTAGTAAATCAGTGATACAAACTCAGGTAGTAAAAATAAATGTTTTTTTTACTTTGCAAATACCACTAGCATGTCTTAAAGCAAGTAAGATTCTGCCTGTGTGTGGAAGGGGGAGAGCTGGTGTATTGATCAGCTGAAATGCTGCAGAGACTATAAACTGATAGTCAGAAGGAAGAAAAAAAAACCTAAAACAAATCACAGGAGAACACAGAGCAGCAGAAAATCTGTGGAAAATGATCCACCACTCTCTTCTTCTCAGTTTCTATCCCCAAATGAGACTATATCTCAATCTGTTTCTGGTCAAGACCAAGCATAACAAACCTTAAACATTTGGTTTATATTTTTTCTCCCTGAAACTTCGTACGAATTACACAAAAAATCACGGCATGTCTTTAAAAATTCTGATCAGGTTTTCTCTGGAGTCTTGCTGCTGGAAGAATGTCTTATGGGTAAATTTCCACTCTCTCAGCAGGGCAGTGTTTTGCATGAACCAACTCCCAGGAGAGGATGTTGTGTGCTTATTCTGTACAACAAGGCTCAGGCAGCATCTCCATATTAAACTGACCAGAGAGAGGGAGGGGAAGCAGTTGACCTGAGGGGAAAGGGTGAGGACTGAGGACCAGAAGATGGTGTTTATTTCCAAAGCTAGACAGTGCTGTTCATAAAAACAAACAAACAAAAAAATTAACCCCTAAATCAAAACCAAACCCAATGAAAAAAAAAACCCAAACTACAAAAAGAAAAAAAAAAAAATCCTTCTGAAATATTTCTACAGGTATATTTTTACTATATTATTAGTTGAAGAGTGTGAATACCACCTTCCCAAAAAATGCACTCACTAAAGGTATGAGATAAAGTCCTCAAACAAGAAACCCTTTTGCCCAATCATTTTCTTGTCTATTTTGGAGAAAGTTGGGAAAATACTCCTCTTCTTTTTTCTTTTACTGCCTGGACTTCAGATTTATTTTCTGCTTCCTTAAAAATTGACTTCAGTTTTTAGTCCTTTTTGAACCTGGTTGGCAGTACATACTGTTTCACTAATGGATCTTGCTGTTACTGGGCTATTTCTTGGTATGGTTCTGTGATTCAATACTTTTAATTATCTTTTTATTACAACATGTACCAGGTCCTAGCATACAGTAGATTTACTGATAAGGCAATATACTACTTGTATTGTATTGTATCCATTTATAGTCATTTTTATAATGGTATCTTGCTAATAAAATGTTATCTTATTCATTCAATTTGTGTGTAATAAATCAACAGCCTGTTCGCTTTCTTCTCATGCAGATATCGGAATAAGTATGTATGACTGTGTGCATGTACTAAACCTGGTGATGTTGCTTGCATACAAATGGAAATTAGCCTAAGAGCATTTCATTAATGAAAGTGTAGCTGTTTTCCTGTGACCTGAGTAAAATTAATACCCCAAATACATAAAATAACATGGGAATTTATTTTATCTCACACCAGTCATTTGAAAAAATGCACCCAGCGCATTTTTTCCCTGCCATTATTCCCATATTACAGATTTCAAAACCTAAATAATTGTAAATCAGGGTTTTCTTCTGCTGTATAAGATAAATCAGGGATTCCCCAATTTACATTTTCTGTGTAATACCACTAAGATGCGGCATTAGCTAGCTGTGGAAGTAGCAGCAAATCTCACTCTACATATATGCAAATGAGGATGTATTTAGCAGCTTACACTACATTGATATCACATTTAGAGATGTGTGATATACATAATGAAAGATGAAGTAATGCTCTATGCCCTTGCTTTAAAGGTGCCCATAGAAAGCAGCACTTACGTTGTACCTCCTTTCAGAGTTCCTTTCAGGAACTTAAATAAGACTAAAAATATCTAGAGGATGTGATGACAAATACAAAAATATCTTGGATTTAGTCTGGATGAACTGCTGAATCTCTATCTGTAAACTGCAATTTTTAATTCAGAGAACAAGAGAGAGCTAATCAATATCTCTACAATATTCCAGCCATAGCTTGACCAATGCTATAGCCTCTGATAGAGACAAGAGAAAAATGTATTGTGTGTATACAAGGTATTTGATGGTTTAAGTTATGACAGTTTTTAAATAAATTTGTCCATCTGTTTATGAAAAGACAAGTTTGAAGGCAAAACGAAGCAGCATCCTTTAAGATAGCATCCAGCATGCCAAGAGTTGAAACAGGATAACTATGCTAAATTTGTGCACATTTTCCTTTTTTTTTTCTGTTTTCTTTCAGAGGGAGTGTTATGAACTCATAACAATGGTCTTTCTTTTAAAACCCAATCAACAGTAATAACAAAAATTGTGAGCTGGGGCGGGGGCAGGGGGACGTGGGTGAATAGAAATACAGATTTTCCAAACAATGTTCTCTTCAAAGCCAAAATTATATCTTCAAATACAAAACCAGGTAGGGGGATTAATTCTCCCAAGCACAGTGGAAGTAGAGTGGCTGTGACCTTTCCTGTGTAAGTAGAGTGAATTTAAAAAAAAAATAAATGTCCAAAGCAAGAAGCATTTTATTGTCTAAACCCCAGCTTTTCATGTACAGGTGTTATACAAAATACAAGAATGAGATAAAAGAATCCTAACACTTTCTATACAAAGGATTGTATAGTTTTAGTGAATTGATTGTATTTTTTTAGTGAATAATTTCTCAGTCTGAGCTCAGCTTTCTCTGTTTGTATTAAACGTTATTGCTGGCTACCCTGAAATCTCTGAATGACATGCCAAAGCTGGAACCCTGGCTGTACAGATCGATTGTGCTAGTGTATTTTATTTCTCTTCTCTAGCAGAGTCCTGGGTGTGCAGACAACAAGGTACTTAACATCAGTGTGAGTAAAGTGCTTAAGGTTTAAGCATGTGCCAAGAGCTTTACTGGATCTGCTTTATAGTCAACTGACAGACCTTTATATAAAGTTAACTTGTCATTCAATGGCACTGTTTTGGATAGAAAATTTGTATTACTCATAAGTATTACAGATAGGGGAAAGTGGCTGAAGATGAACATGGCAGATGATTGATAAACAGTGACCTCAGATTGCTTGTTTAGGTAAGTGGAGGTGTGCAATGTGTGTTGTAGTATGGCCAAATGGAGACGAGTTTGGGACAAAGCCAGTGTTTGGGAATGGAGACACTTGTTCTGGAAGGCTGTGGCTTTAAAAGGCTTTTGAGTTCTAGTAAATAAGGTGATTTGCCAGCTAACACAGTAGGGAAACTAATGTGAGGTTTCAATATATCAGATGGAGAAATCTCAAGTAAAGGATAGGAAAATGATATTATTTTGGGAGTCTGATGAAAATCTAATGGGGCCTTGAGTTCAATTTTGGCACACACATTTTAAGAAAGATAATACTTTGGAGAGTGTTGGAGGGAAAAAAAAAAGAATGGTTACGATATTTTTTTGAAAATATGCTTTGCAATGAGAGATTCTGAGATCTCCATCTGTTTTCTTATCAGAGGAGGTTACTTAGTCCTGGTATACAAGAACTAAAATATAGAAGAAAATTCTAGAAGGTTACAGATAAAACAAAGCAACACTCTGAAACTGGAGATTGAGGGCACTTTCGTAAATGAATCATTGTAATGCATGTTTCAAAATCAGTAGGACAATTTATGTAGGGTTTTTAACCCTATGATTCCTTACTGCAGAAAACATAAATAGTCCTTTCTATTAAAAGTCTGTGTTACTGTTCAAGACAATTTTTTTTTTAAAAATCATCTGCATTCTGAGCTACACATAAGGGTCAGTTTTCATGACAGCAATGCCTCTTCAGCCTTATCTTTTTCTGATAAGAATCTGTAGGAAGCAGCTTACTTCCCTCTTTTAAGAGAAAAAAGAATCAAGCTAGTTTTCTATTTGGAGAAATGAATAATGCCTTCATAAAAACAATAGACACCCTCCTCTCTTAAAGTCGGTGTTACCTTTACACTAATATGGATCTGAAAATTATAATTCCTGTTATATGCATAAGGAAAAAATACTGAGAATTATGGGAAGGTGGGCACTTTGGCTTGAAACTGAATAGGTTTAGATTGGATATTAGAAAGAAATTCTTTACTGTGAGGGTGGTAAGGCCCTGGCACAGCCTGCCCAGAGAAATTATGGATGCCCCATCCCTGGAATTGTTCAAGGCCAGGCTGGATGGAGCTTTGAGCAGCCTGGTCAAGTGAAAGGTGTTCCTGCCCACAGCAGAGAGGTTGCAACTAGATGAGCTTTCAACCAAAAAATATTTTATGATTTAAAGACTCTTTGTTTTTAGAAGTCAAAACAACACAGCAGAGAAATGCAGGCCTAAAGCCACCTCATATTAACCAGACAGAAGTCTGAACTAGCTGAAAATACTGTGGGACATGAGTATGGTTTTCAGTGGTGAGGGTTTTGGATGGAGCTGTCCCCTCCCCTGGGACTGACAGCCTGGGAGGTGAGCACTGAGTGCCAGCACAGTGGTGCTGCTCAGGAGTGAGAGTGGTTCAGCTCACAGAGTAGCAATGCTCCAGCACTGCACAACATTAATGTATTTCCAAAAGGGATGAATCCTTTAAGAACTGCACCATGAAGGCATAGCTGCAGGGACTTTTAATCAGTGAAAATTCAGTGCTAGTGCCCAGTGAATTGTGCTTTGAGGATGTGGGTGCTGAGCTCAGCCACCTGGTCCAGAGGTATGCTCAGGGCAAGCTCAGCATGGCCTGAGCTGGCTGCTCTGGGCAGTGACACCCAGAGTAGCAGAGTCTGGTGAGTGTGACTGCATCAGCAGGGCTGCTTGTGACCAGGGGAGTCTGTACATCAGATGTACTTGGTGAGCCTCTTATACAAAGCAAAAGGTCTGTTCAAAACCACAAGTGAAAAGCTTCTACTTGACTTTAAAAAGTCTGTTTGATATTTATTTGCATTTTTGAATTTGTGTGAGTTTCTTTTAATTACTTTGCCATCTTGGTCTGTTAAGGCATAGCTTAAATTAAGGACTAGGTTGTACTGAGGTCACAGATCAGCATGTTTTGTTGTTGCTTTTTGTACTCAATGCTCCTACTTTAGATTAAGACAATGCTTACATTTCTACCCTTCTAAAATTACAGAAAACTCATCATGGTTTCATTTTTTTTCTTTATAAAAGATTAATATAGATGAACCTGATGCCAGTCAGGTTTGAGCAGACCAGTCAGATTGTCGTGTAGCTCTATGTTAAATTATAGAAGGAAGAACCTTCAGAAATCAAAGTCTTTTAAAGAGATTGATGGTATTTAGGCTTGATCCTGAATGGTATTAAGCACTCTTTCCTTGGTCCTGTAAATTCTTAACTTCTAAGTTCTCTGCAGCTGTCTCTGTGTTTTAGGTCAAGCATGTGTTTAAGTGTTTTGTTGGATCTGGGCCAGAATGTTCAGCATTATAACTGAAGAGGTTTAACCTGTGGAATCTGGATCCCTTAAACTTGAAATCAGACATCTAACATTTCCAGGACCAGCAATTCAAATAACTTTCAATCTCTCTTGGCTAAAGTATTGATTGAGAAACAAATCATCAGTTGTGCTTAGATTCTGATCTGGCAAACAGCTGCACACATGCTGGACATCACTAACCCATATATTTCAGTGTTAACATGTAAAGACTTTAAGTGTTTTGGAGAGAAAAATCATTCTCACTGCAGTTTTTTTTTACAAGGACTGTGATACAGTGGGGTCTTTTGGTGAATCGAAAAATGTTTTGGTCCAACTTTTGAAATACGTCCTGCCTTCTCTGACACAGTTTGATTTCAGTTATGATTGGCAAGGAGGAATTTGCTTGCTGTAGTTTGTAATTTGGCAGGGGGATATTTTACTGGTTGTTAGAGAGAAATGAGTTCTGCTTCCTAGTTGGGACTTTGTTTTCATTGGATGAGAATGAGAGCAAATATTTGGACATAAATGTTTTATGGCAGTACCATATGGTCCTTGGTATTTTATTTTTAATTTTTTGCAGTTGCATTAAAATTCCTTTAATATTACCAATGTATTTAATTTAAAAGATAACTGCTGGATGTAACCTGAACAGCTGTTTTTCCTAAAATTGCCATAGCATCAAAACTTTTGGTGCTTTTAAACCTAGTGGTTTATCTGAATAGACAGTTATATCACTGGTTTATTTGGGGAGAACTTGTTTCTGTTTTAACTAATAAATACCATGTCAGTTATATTGCATTGTCACAGCTTCGTTCTAAATTGTAGTTGGTGATTAATTTCTAATTGCAATCAGTGAAATCAAATGGTTGGTTAATATGTGTTGCTAGGATTTTCTTCCCTTTGGAAAAAAAATAGCACTAAAAGAAATGTAAAGAAATCAAACTACAAAAACATTCTTTCTTTCCCCCTTCCCTTCCCAAAGGAAAAAAATTCCCTTAACTGGTACTTCAAATCTGAAGATTTACCTTATTCTCTTCTCCCAGGGTAGTACTACAGGGGAAATGAACTTCACCATCCAAAGGCCCTTGTAGCACCTGGGGACTTGCTGAGACAAATGAAACACACAGGGTTTTAATCTTATGAGTATCTTCACAGAAAAAAATGGTAGATTGGAGTAAAGTAACTATAAAATTATCACTGTTTTTTTTTTTTTTTTT
>VZRH01004430.1:864995-885530 GCA_013397555.1 Urocynchramus pylzowi
TTAAAAATTTTCACTTTTTTTTTTTTTTTTTTTTTTTTTCCCAGCACTCAACAAGTGTGCATGCTATTTAACTAAAGAAAATAGAGTAAGAGCTGTACCCAAACAGCCCATGTGTGTACTAAATTATACCATCATAAATTGGGAAGAAGGACAATGGGGGCACTTGAAAGTCTCTTTGCTTTTTTTTACTGTATCTTTCTCACACTCCTCTTTCTTCTCTTTTAAAAATTCTGCAATTTTTTGGGGTGGGGAGAGGGAGGAGAAGAGTAATATTTCATATCAAAGTCTTAATTTTATGGTTATATCCTAAAAACTTATTTTCTGTGAGAAGTTAATTCAGTAATAGTCACCAGATGGTGTGCAAATACTAATGAGGGATGTTATGACTCTTGGGTTCCTTGTGGAGGTTGTAGGAGTCGGCATCTTGCCATCAGAAAATAGATGCCGGGGGAGTAGAAGTGCTCCCTGGGGAGGATGTGACTGGACTGGCAGGGCTTCATTTTTGTTGCTGCTTTGTTGGTGGGAGTTCTAGGAGTTGTAAGAAACTTTTTCTTCATTAGCTTTAATGATAGAGAAAATGGTGGGACATGGTGCTCAGTATCACAGCTTTGAAGACTGTGATTAATCTTCATTTTCATCTAACCTTACTTAAGACAGTTTACAGAATACTTAATGCCGTTTTAAAAAGAGAAGCAAAGCACCACTGTTTGGAGAGTGGGACACAGGCTGGGATGGTCATGTATGGGACAAAGAACCATTTATTTACAGGGAAATGTTATCATTTTTTCTAGAGCAATACTTAATGCTACCTCTTCAGAATGATAATGCTGTGTGTTCACTGCCATATGATTTATTGCTAGTTAATCCATCACATCTGTTCTCTGTCCCAGTGGCAGCATATAAACATTGTAAGGCAAGCAAGATGAAACGGAGCTCTGGGATGTCTTTTATAACAGATCTCTGTAAGTGTGAAAGTAGAAATGTCTGTTGATTCATAGCAGCATGCTAAGGAGCTTCTAGTCAACAATGGGCACTGACATGTCAATTCCCTTGTGTGACTTGGGCTCTTTTCCCATCCGCTCACTCACTCATCCTCAGAATTTACGCTGCCAAACTGAAAAGAAAATGTTGACAAATACATAGCACTGTCTCTTTCAGATACAATGTATTTATATTTGCCAGCAAGAGAGCTACTGACTTCAACTCCTGAAATCCCTGAAACATGCATGCAGGGCTGTGTAATGAGTAGAGTTCTGTGCTGCTGTGAAGCCTGATGCAAGATGGTCTTGTCCAGTTTGAAACAGTCCATTGCTCTTATTCAGGTTCATGAAAGGGGCACCCATATTATGTAAGCTCTGATGATGTTCTTTTACTTCCTGGTGAAAATTGTTAGACACAGAGATTTCTATACAGCTCTAACATGTAGGACTGAGACATACTTGTGAAGAATCTTGGAGAATTGCATTTTTTCTGTTTTCAATGATAGATAGAGTTAAATGTCTGCTGTCCTACCTTTTTTTATAAATACTAACCTTACTAAGAAAAACAAACCACTGCAGTTTCTTATGTAGTAGGTTTCTTTAGAGTTCTAAGAAGTACTCCTGAATATATATGAACACATAAAGAACAAAAGAATCCATTAGGAATTGTAGTGATGTCAGTGTCATTAAGGTGAAATGAAAATACTTTAGGAACATATTGCCTATATTGATGCCATCAATAAAGCATGTAAGATTAAATATGATGAATTTAGGGGACAAAAAATGGACCACTTGACCAAAGTGCAGATAGAAAAAGTTCAAGTGCACCCAGTCTCCACTCCATAACATTTTCTTCTTTTCATTCTATTAATTTCTGTTTGCAATTGCAAGTTACATGTCAAAAGCTAGAATATTTATTCATATCTTGCCACTGAAATTTTTATGTTTTCCATTATTCAAGTTATTTAAATTGTGACCAAGATTCTGAACCTTAGAACTAAAAGTATTTTGCTATCTTTAATAGTATGCTGTGTTACACATTCCCATTGTAGATGCCTCAAGAAATTCTGTATGTGTAACTGGCATGTCAGAATGTAGATCTGGAAACTGCTTTTATGCTTTTATTACTATTGCAATGGTATTTATCCCCCTCCAAAAATAAAAGAAAAAAAAAAAAACCAAAAAAACCCCAAAAAAAACCGGAAAAGATAGAAAAGCCTGTACAGTACAGAGACAAGGACTTGATCTTGATCACTTGTGTCAGCAGTTCTTGGTGAATAATTTTCTCTGTGGAGCTCCTCAGCACACAGATTTACTGTTTGCATCTAAATTAATACATAAATATGAAAGAAATAGAATTCTGCTGAACTTCACCTGGAAATTCACCTGAAGTTTCAAATTTGTTTGGGTGGGAAATTTGATAATCACAGAGGCACAAAATAGCTGAAGTTGGAAGGGACCTCTGATAGTCACTTTGTCCAAAGCTGTTCAAGTGAAGCTGCCTAAGGCAGGTTGTTTAGGACCTTCTCCATAAGACAGATATCTGAAAGAATTGGAGATTTCAAAAATTTTTTGAATAACCTGAAATGCCAGTCACCACCAGAGTAAAAAAGCATTTCCTGGTGTTCAGAGGGAACCTCCCATGTTTCAGTTTTTGCCCACTGACTCCTGTTTGTCACTGGGCATCACTGAAAAGAGCCTGACTCTGTCCTCTAAGAACCCTTCCAGCAGGCATTGATATAAACAGAAGAGACCCCTGAGCCTTGTCCTCTCCAGGCTGAGCCTCACAGGTGGGGCTCTCCCACCCCTTCATCATTCATGGCCTTTGTCAGACTTTTTCTGGTGTATCCACCCCTCTCTTCTACTGGGGAGCCCAGAACTGGGCACAGTATTCCAGGTGTGGTCTCACCACTGCAGAACAGAGGGAAAGGATCACCTCCCTTGATCAACACCTTGGCAACACTCACTCAAATTAAATTAAATAATACCTCTCATGATTTGTACTTCATTGGACCAGCTGCGACACAGCCACATCTAGCCTTGAAATGCTTTCAGTTTCCAAGTACTTGAAATCAGCTTCAGTGTCTGATCTCTTATCAGCTCCTGATGAAACAGATCTTTTCAGATGGTCACAAGAACAAGACATTGCACTCTATAGGTGTATTGTTTTCAGTTTGGGAAGTTATACAAAACAACTGTTTCCTATAGAAAAGTTTTATACAGTTTTATTTGTTTCATATTACTGAAGAACCTGGGACCTCATCAAACACCTTTACTGGTTTATTTTAAGCCCCATATGGGCAATTAGGAAACAAGAGAGTTTTCTGAGGCTGTATTTGTAAATCAAGCAGCATCCAGGATGTTCCCAAGCACTGCCATTCTGCTGATACTTTGGGAGAACTGTTCCTGGCAGGACTTTTTTCTGTGCCCAGTAGCACTTTCTCAGATGATTCCCACACATAGCCCAGGAATCAGTGCAGGTGAGGGACCACCTCAGGCTGTTGGCAGATATCCTCCTTGTTTTGGAGGCTCAAGATGGTTTATAATATGGCTGCACACCATTCTCTTCTTGCTTACCTCAACGCCATAGTATAGTCTCAGGCACGTTTAATTTACAATTATAGGCACAACCTCCATCCCTGGGTCCCATGATGCCTCCAGTATGTGTGCCAGGATGTAAACAGGGAAATGAGGTTATAGTGGGCAAAGAGCTAAATGAACACAGTGGAATTTTAAAGCAGAGCTTATAATTCCTAATCAATACCAGATGGAAAAGATTTGTAAATACCACTGCAGAAGTAAAGTTAAGAACAGGTTTAAAGGTTAAAGTAATGGCATTTTAAAAGTTTGGTGGAGGTGTTCTCTCTGCATGACAAGGCAGTCTGAGGGAAATCATCAGTGCTTGCAGGGCAGCAGCAGGAATTTGATATTCATATTGTTATCAGAATGAAACGAGGGATGGGGATTTAATAAGGTAAGAGATTTATGCAATAGTTTGTTGTGAAGTTCTACAAGGCATTTTGTTTACTGAAGTGGAAGTAGTCAACCAGTCAGCCATAGGGCCTGTGTGGCTCAATAAACAGCAAACTGTAAGACCTCAGAATTTTCCAACAAAGAAGTCATAAGCCATAGCAATGTACCAATGATTGGTTTAGTCCTGTAACTTGTGATCCTCTAAGGGACAACAAATACAACTGCAAATTATGTTTATTGTAGTTACATATATTTACCAAAAGACAGACATGTATTAGGTTAGGTATTCAACCAACCAAAAGTTAGGTAAATTTTCCTGTTTGTGTATCAAATTCTTAACAGCTTGTATAATTGTGAATGCATGAAGACAGAGAAGTTAGTAGAAATATTTTTTCCTTACATAATTGTGGGAATATCAATCTACCAAAGGAGAATGGAGATATTATTTAAGGCACATTGATGCACTACAGTATTTCAGGGTTTTGGAAGAAAAAAGCAATCAAGCAACTCACTGCTGTTGAATTTCATATGCCCCATACCACCCAATGTATTATGCTGGTGATACTGATCCTGATAGTTTCGTTTGCTTTTCACCCTTTTATTAGACCAAACTGTGGTGGTTTTTCTCAGCTTTGAAGCAGAAATTACTTACAAAAGCACATAACCAAAAGTGCTGTTTGCCACGGTTCAGTCCAGTGGCAAACTCTACAGTAACAGCTCATCTAGAGGTTCAACTCAGTCAGGTGACTAGAAATTAATTTCCAATGAGCTGTTTACTATATTTAATTCAAGGGCAGATCATACCTCATTTCCACTGACACTCTCAAGAAGCAAAGGACAAAAGTATGACCATGAAAAAAGGAATCTTAAAGCTAATAAAAATTTAGCTGGAGTAGTGAATTCTTAAAAGTCAAAGAGAATGAAGATGGAATTGAAGTCCTAGGAGCTGCCAAGAGGTATGTTTTCAATTCTGAAATCTTTTTTGCACTGTGATGGAGCTTTACCTTTTTTTTAAGTGCAATTTATTTCTTTTTCATCCTAATCTAGATTTATTAGGCAGCAGGAAAAAAATAATAGTTTTTCAGCTCCATTTCAGATAAGCCTTTAAACCACTTGTGGAAATGACAGAATAACTGCCCTGCACAGACCTTGAATCTTTTTCTGGTGGATGGATATCTAAATTATTTAAAAGTATTTTTTTTCATTTGGAGGTGACTTGGAGAGGTTGTGGCAAGGGTTTAATATAAAAACAGGAGCCACTTTTTAAAATATATAACAAATATAATATAAATAATCATTATACAAGTGTAGCTCTCCAGTGACTTGCTAGTAGAAAAGAGAGAATTTCCTTAGGTCAACATTGTATGTGACAGCAGCATTGACTTTTTATGAAGGCAGGGATAGAACGCAGAGTTGCTGTGCTGGTTCCCCTTGACACGGAATATTTGTAGTAAGTGCACTGGTAAATCTCTGGTTTCACTTCACCTTTTAGTGGAAGGTGTTCCTTGCTCATGGCAGGGGGGTTGGGAAGAGATTATCTTTAAGTTTCCTTCCAACCCAAACCACTGTATGATTCTATGATTTTCCCAAGTGCTCTCGGGACATATATCTAGGAAAACAATCCGAACTGGAAATGTACACTTGGTGTGTTCCATCTTTCTTCATAAATCCACATAAAATAGGATTGTTGTCCCTGAATGCATAAATTACTCAGTGTTGATTGCAAAGTGTTGCAGTTTCTTGGCAATCCACAGTATGTATGAACAGGTAAAGATATTTATTTTCTATATATCTGTTCAGAATACTTTTGGAAGTCCATTAAAATAGTTTTTTACTGATAGATCTCTTTACCTTGGTTGAAATAATTTTCTAATTCACTTGAATTATGTAGATGATTATACACTATACCTAGTTTGGCCTTCACCAGTGTTAATATTAATGCTACTTGATTATTTTTTGTTTGGCTCTTCCTTTACTGTGGAGTTGTCTTGGGATATACATAGGGACTTGGTGTGAGAGGCTATTTTGCAAGACAGGACCTTAGTGTGTCTAACTGCTGCCCCTGTGGCAAGAGCTGCCCCTAACAAAGGCACCAGGACTTTGTGATCTCCTGCAAGAGCTGCCCTTAACAAAGGCACCAGGACTTTGTGATCTCCTGCAAGAGCTGCCCCTAACAAAGGCACCAGGACTTTGTGATCTCCTGCCTGGTTACCACGGCTGTGGTGAGCTCAGTGATGCTTTCCTGCAGACTTGAGGGAGATACGTTCTGGATTTTTTGGAGAAAAAATGAGGGATTAAGAAACAGTTTGGAGAGGACTGCCTGAGCTGAGGTGGTTTAGTGTACGTTTCAGTTGCCAATTGGATGTTTAGCCTCTCAAAGAGAGTGGTTTCTCTGACTTTAGCCTGACCTCCACATTTACGAGGAGAGGTTCATGTGTGCAGAAGGGGAGATGGCTATGGATAAACTTGAGCATTACTTCACTGAATTAATATATTTAAGACTATGAAACATCTTTCACACTGAGATTTTTCAGGGGAAAGAGATTTTTTTTGTTTACATACTGAGTTATAATGGTTCTGTGAATGGTTACAATGGTTAGTGAACATTTACTCAACCTCTGCATTTAGGAAACTTTTCTAATCACTTGTGATGGTGACTCCAAATACTGTCTGATAAGTGTCACAGCCAATGTCACAGTTGTCAAACTGCCTTGAAATGTGATATTTTTTCCTGAATACTGTTGAAAATCATTATTCATTTATTAAGTACCAAAAGTGCATTACTGCAATACAAAGAACAGAATAAAACTCAGTTTGGCTCTGAGGAAATTACAAGCCAGTAGATATTTAAAGGAGTAAATGTCCTGGGTGATTCAGACGTTCTGACTGGCAGTAATGTCATTATTTTTCTTCATCTGTGCTCCCTCATAGCTCACATGAAAGATGATGAATGACCACTTTTATCTAGGCTGGTGAATGCAGTAAAAGAAACATTTGGCTTGGGAAACACACAATGTCTACATATGAGAGTAAAAGTGAGTCCTAGGCACAGAGTTCCAAACCCAGTTTTCCTGGATTACTGTTCTACCTATACAGCAAGAGGGCTGCAGAGCTCACATTGTTTAGTGCCTGCAGAAGCAAATTTGGTATGAAGGCTATAATTTTATATTTCACAAGCTGTATGACCTTAGGGAAGTTGTCTTATTTATCTGGGCTTCAATTAATCTAACTATAAAAAGTGGAAAATAGTGATTTTGCACCTTTCCAAAGAGATTGAAAGCATTAGAGATGCAAAATATTAGTGATATTCAAACTGATTAGAGAGAAACTCCTTATCTTCCTTTCTCTACTGATCATTTGGGATCAGCTGTTTTAACTAGATTTTAGGCACATCTCCAAATATTGGTATTTGTAAAGCAGTTTCACAGAAGTTTTTAAAGCTGTACCTCATGATCACATTTTGTCATAATTCTTGACAAAAATGAAATCACAAGCTATTTCTTCCTAATGTCATTAACTATTCCTCTGTAGAGTGTAGCTCATGAATTTTAAAGGCAGATGGGCCTTCATATGGTCATTGTCCAGTCTGAACCTTTTTAGAACTCACCTCGAGTTCAGTGGTTCTGCTTGAATGATAGATTATCTTTTCAGGGTAAAAAAACCAGACAGAAAAAACTAAAACCTCATTCCAGTCTTGGTTTAAGCATTTCTAATAATAGAAAATCCACTAAAAACCTTGGTAAATTGCTCTGGGGTTAATTGTGTTCACTGCAGAAATCTTTCCCCTAGCTTGAATTTGCTTAGCTTCAGCTGAGGTTTCGGTGTTAATTTTCATATTGATTTTAAAACGCGAAAATTCATTTTTGTTTTTAACAGAAAATGGGTCTGACTTCTAGTACACTGTGGAATAGAAACAATGTTGAAATTATTTTTCTATGAAATATTTTTCTTGTTATTCAGTCAGCTCTACTATTATCCTGAAATAGTGTTGTAATTTTTTTAACTCGGATTCATTTCTTGGGAATAGAAGTCAAACTTATGCAAGAGTAAATTTCATAACTCTTCTTCTTTATTTTTCATGAATATTTTGTTCCTTCATTTGCTTTTCTTCAATCCAGTACCTCCACAATTCTATTATTTCCATTAAAACACCATCAGTGGTATACATGTAATTTCTTTTTAATTCCATAGAATGCATTTCAAGAGGCCTTTGCAGAACTCATGAGGTTATGTGGTGAAAATTAAAGGCTGGGTAATAGCATTTTTTTCTGGAGAAAAGCAGAGGATTTCTGCCTTTGTTCCATTTTGAATTGAAAATATACTGTTATAAATACACATGAATTTTTAAAGGAAATTTTGGCAAAAAATGACCACTGAATCATGTTACACAGAATAATGAAATATTTTTTAAATAGAACATAAACCACTTGCAAACTTAATTACCTAGTGAAGAGAATTATAGGGACTAAAATGGACTGATACATGTATACAAAACTGAAAGCTTGGTTTGTTTGCATTTGCTCATGCTCACATAAAAACCTATTTTTTCTGAACTGAGACTAAACTGGAGTACAGCATCCCCTCTGTAGGAGTAGAGCAGGCCCTCTGGATTTTAAACTGTTTTGAAAAACATTAAATATTTTAATATTTGCTATCATGATAGCAAGTGTATTAACAGGAAATAATTTGGAATAGATGCTGATAAATATATACTGAATATATGTATGTATATATGAATATTCTATAGAACCAAAGAATCATAGAATGGTGTAGGTTGGAAGAGATTTGAAAGATCATCCAGTTCCACCTCCTCTGCCATGGACAGGAACAGCTTTCACCAGACCAGGTTGCTCAGAACTCCATCCAGACTGGCCTTGAACACTTCCAGGGATGGGGCACCCACAGCTTCTCTGGGCAACCTATGCCAGGGCCTCACCATCCTCACAGTAAAGAATTTTTTCCTAATATCTAATCTAAACCTACTCTCTTCCATTTTGAAGCCATTCCCCCTGTCCTGTCACTATGTAAGCCTGTCTTCATCTTTGGTGTAGGCTCCCTTCAGGTACTGGAAGTCCACAGTTAGGTCACCCTGAAGCTTTCTCCTTTCCAGGCTGAACAATCCCAATTCTCCCAGCCTTTTCTCATAGGAGAGGTGTTCCATCCTTCTGATCATCTTGGTGGCCTCCTCTGGACTCACCCCAGGAGGTCCCTGTCCTTCCTGTGCTGGGACCCCAGAGCTGGATGCAGCACTGTAGGTGGGCTCTCACTGGAGTGGAGCAGGGTGGAGCAGAATCTCCTCTCTTGCCCTGATGCCCTCAGTGCTTTGGATGCAGCCCAGAGAGACATTTGGCTCTCTGGGCTGTGAGCACACGTTGCCAGCTCCTGCCCAGCCTCACATCCACCAGAATCCCCAAGTCCTTCTCTACAGGCTGGTTCTGATCTGTTCATCTCCAGCCTGTGTTGATACCTGGGGTTGCCCTGACCCAGATGCACTTCCTGAGTTTGTCCAGGTCCTTCTGGATGACATCCCACCCTTCTGGTGTGGCAACCTCAGCGCTCAGTCATCGACAAATTTCATGAGGGAGCACTCAATTCCATCATCTGTGTTAATGAAGATATTCAGTAACACTGATCGAGTAACATGGATCTGGGAGGGACACCATTTGTCACTGATGGCCATCAGGACTCTCAGCTATTCATCACTACCCTCTGGATGCATCCAACCATTTTGTTATCCATCTTGCAGTCCACTCATCAAATCCACCTCCCTCCCATGTAGAGAAAAGGATGTTGCAGGGAACTTTAAAGAAGTCAGGATAGAAGTTCAGATAAAAGACAACTGTAATCCTTCCCTTGTCCACTGACACAGTCACTCCATCACAGAAGGCCACTGGGATGGTCAGGTAGGACTTGCCCTTGGTAGAGCTCTGCTGGCCATCTTTAATCACCTCCCTGTCCTCCATGGACTACTCCTCTATGGAGAACAGCTTCTAGGAGGATCTGTTCCGTGATCTTCCCAGTCACAGTGGTGAGGCTGACTGGTTGGTACTTCCCAGGATCCTCCTTTCTACCCTCTTTTTAAAGACAGGTGCAATATTTCCCTTTTTCCAGTCACCTGGCACTTTACCTGTTTACTGTGACTTTTCAAATATCTTGGAGAGTGGCTTGGCAACTACATCAGCCAATTCCCTCAGGACTCTGGGATGAATTTTATTGTGTCCCATAGACTGATGTACGTTTAGTTTCCTCAGGTGGTCACAAATCCTCTTACAGTGGGGAATACTTTGTTCCCCCAGTCCCCATCCTGCTGTCCATCCAATTGAGCTGTGTGGAAAGAAAGGTTGCCATTGTAGGCTGAGCTGAAGAAGTTGTTGAGTACCTCAGCCTTATTGTCATCATTGCTACCACTTTTCCAGTTTATTAGGGGGGAACATGGAAAACCTCCTCTGACCTTCCTTTTCTGGTTATCATACTTTTAGAAGCTCTTCCTGTTATTCTTTGCTTCCTTTGTCATGTTCAGCTCCAGCCTCATCTTGGTCTCCCTACACAACCAACCTTTATTTCCATGCTCTTCCTGGGTGACTTCCCTGTCCTTGCTTCAGCCGTCTTTCTCTTTGTGTTAACCAGCAGGCTCCTACTCAGCCATGCTGGTCTCCTGTCTTCCTTGCCTTTATATACATATATATATATATGTATATAAAATGTACAGAATATGTACCAATATAATTCAGAATATACACTGATAATAATGCAGAGATACACAAAACTAGAATGACCAGTAATGCTGTTTTGGTGGGGGAGGGTATGTGTAATTGTTGGTAAAAGAAATGTCAGCAGTTTGCTGAAAGGGAACGTAAGGAGTATCCTGAGTACTGAAAACCAGGTGGGCTGTTCACTGGTAGAAGTGGCTTCTCATTTGTGTTGGCAAAGTGACCCTAGACTTGATGGCTCCAATCCCAGCAGGAATGGAATCTGCTCTCCAAGATATCTCTAGAGAATCAGTCCTGAAAGAGTAGTTTCAGACCATCTGGAGCCAGATGGCCAACTTCAGACTTCTAAAATTTAAAGGGCAATTTATTGGGCTTATTGAAGTCTAAGTGAGCTTTGCCATTGATTTCAGGAAGGGACATGAATTTACACAGGGTTTTGAATTCAGAAGTATTACCAGGTTAAAAATCTTTTAGGATGGAAGATGAACACTCATAGAGAAAATGTGTGGGAGCTGTACTGGGAACAAGAATCTGGATTTTCCAAAAGCAGATGGTGAAAAATATCTTTGCTGCTAGCTGGTGCCTGCATTTGAATTGCACTACTTTGCTGTTAAAATCCAGTCTATTCAAAGTCTGTCTGCATGAATTTTACATTTCTAAATAAAAGTAATAGGATAATTTAGTAATTTGGTCTCTGCCGTCTACTCAGTTTTCCTTCCTAGAGAAATTACCAGGATCCAAATACACTAACCAATCAGTGTCACAACTACAGACATTGCTGAATGATTCTTATGTATTCATTGGTAAACTACTGTCTCTTTCAATTTACCATTATTTTGCAGGTTGAATTATCTTCTGTTCATTACTTATCCATTTAAAAGTTCCTTGCAAAAATAAACCCTAAAATATTAGAATTACAGATATTAAGTCCTTCACTTGAAAAAAGGTGGGGGGACATTTGCTAAAAGAAGAATTGAGGAATGAAGTTCATATATTGGAAAGAGTGGTGAATTATGGAACAAAAGGCAAGGTGCTTTTAACAGTTACATAGTTCAGTACACAAAGTAGCTTATTTTGGGCAAAAGTAGTGGTTACTACAAGATGATTTTTATGACTTTTCTTGCAGTTCTGCAAATCCTTTGTCTCATTTTCTGTCTCTGTAAATAAGGATTGTTTGCATTCTGTGGCAGAAAAACTACAACATTCCACATTTTTCAGTACATGGGAGCTTGGATTCAATCCCTACCCGTGGGTTGTGGCCTGAGCTCTGAGGCTCTGTGGGTGTGCCTCGGATGCCCAGGGGAGCATGGCAGGGATTTCCCTTCATGAGTAAGATGATCAGGCAATTCCCGGTGCTGTGTGGTATGGCACTGTGCAGTCCAGCCTTGGCACTCATGTGTCAGTCCAGCCTTGCTTATGGGTCCCAAATAGCATCAGCTGTTTTCATCCCAGCCTGTCCATTCATCTCTGATCTTCCCTGCCCTGCTTGCACATGCCATGCAGACCTCTGCCACTACTGAAAAAGAAGGGAGAAGAGGATTGAACACTGGAATACGTGGAACATGACCATGGATACTGACATGCAGATGCTGGTCACAGAGCACAGATAATTAAAGGTGAGATATCTGCTCTCCCAAAGATATTAGCATTGGCACCCAGAATGGTCATCATTCTGCTTAATTCTAGATCTTTCCTACACCTTCGGTTTTAGTTTTAACTTGAAATATGAAAAGAAGTGACTTTATTGCCATTTACAAATTATCATTAAAGAAAAAAAAAAAAAGTTGAGTAGTTCAAAGCCAAACAGAATAGGGTGGGATATATAAATACCCCCATTTAGGGATTCCTTGCAAACTCCTTGGGCTAGCAACTGGTCAGTTGTTCAGGACTTAATTCATGTGATATGGGCTTTTTTTGATATTGAAGAGTGCTGGTGTTTCAGCTGGATTGTTACACAATTCAAATTAATGCCTTATTAAAAGGTTAAGTATAATGCATTCAATTAAATTGTATTTATCAATTTTTCAACTTTTGCCAGACTTGTAATCTATTAAAAAATAAAGTCAGATTTCATTAAATTTATTATCAGTAAAACTGATTAACTGGAATTATTGAGATGTCTTAATGTTAATTTTTATTCAGGTTACTACTGTATGTGAGATCCCATTGGTTTAATCACTGGATTAAACCTAGGGCAATAGTTATCTGATTTTATCACTTGGTACTTTTTGAGTATTTGCGCAGTGGCACTCTGCAAATCATCTAGAATTTCCTTAATGGAACGAGATTTATTATGGATTAGCATCAGTATGACAAACATTTTCTTGGCCATTCCTTTAATATACCTGGGTGAAGATTACTGAGATCCACTGACTTCTGAATATTTAAACCAAGTCACTTTTTTAACATCCAACTCTGTCACTAGTGCATTAAAAATATATCATCCCAGTGTATGCTACCTTTTGTCATAGCTAAAGAACATGTCAGTTTTTTCTATGTCTTAGCAATTTGTCCTCTTGAAATAGTCAATGCATTGCTAAAAATCCCTTCTGGTATAATAATATGCTTAGCAAAAAAAACCCCAGTGAAATAAAGAAACCAAAAAAACCCAGGAGCCCTGTCAGCCCTGGATATTCCCAAATGCCTCTAACTTTCTTCTCAGTCCTTCCTTGGATTTTGATTAAAGAACTCTGCTTTTTTTCCTAGATAGTAAGCTTTAAAAAAGCTCTTATTTATTTGTTGTCTTTAACTTTCCTGCCCAGTCAGTCTTGCTTACAGCTTTCTGCATGTTTGTGAAACTAGCTGTTCAAAAATGTTAAATGCATCTGTTCTTAATGCATCTGTAATTTCAAATTCTGTCTACATAAACTCAACAGATCATGCTTATACATCCTATATATAGTTTATATTTTGACCTTACTTAATGTAAAGAACGATCTAAAATAGTTATCTCACATTGAGTTCAACTTCTTTTAAGTTATTTTACTGCTACTATTGGCTGAACTGCAAGAAAGAAGTTTGTTATTTGTTAGGTGAGAGTTTCCACATCTGCCTTCCAAATGGAAGTATCCCATAATATATTTCTCCTCCACACTTTTGAAAGTTAAGAAGTATTTTATCCTGGTTTTGGTTTAATTTGTTTTATAGTGTGTGTGTGTGTTTGGTTTTTTAAATCAGATCCTTGCTGTGGGCTTTGTCACATAGCACATCAGTCTGCTTCCATTCAAGATCCTTTGCCTTTGAGCTCTAAAATGAATATTGTCTTCAGCAGAGAGTGTCACCCTGTGATTTTAGTTGCAGAGTGACCCTCTTATTTAGTTGATAAGTGCCCCTCCACTACCAGCCATGCACCTGGTGTATAATCATACTTCAACACTGCAGTCATTCAGACCATCCCAGGTTTTGGTGACTGCCCACCATTTTCTCAAGATGAAGTGGAAGCAATATAATTTTGAAGAAAGTATGTGTATGTAAAAAAACTTGAATTCCTAAGCAAAAGCTCTTCTAAATACTTCTCTTTTTTTTTTTCTTTGACATCTGTAAGGCATACTTTGAACACAAATTTATTGTATATATGTCAGAAGAAACAGAAATACAAAATACCTTTCTCCCCATATCAAATAAAATGTGTAACCTTATGTCAGGAAGCAGACCCAAATCCTCTGTCATCAGGGGTCCATGGGCTAATAAACTCAAATAAAATCTTGTCCCAACTCTATGACACAGCAAGTCATAAAAAGCTTGATGCAGCCTAAAGAATGCAAAAAGTTTCAGTTGCTTATAAATCACAAGTATCAAACAACCAGCAGACAGTGGAAGTCAGTACTTGGAGTGCATTCACCCCTTCAAAACTGAAATAATGTTAGGATCTTGAGGACTTTTAAAGTCTTGGGGACCTTTGCTATGTCTTCCTATCATTTGCATAATGATTTCTACCCCCAGATGAAGTATTATTCCCTGCAATATTCCTATTCCAAACTGTTTGCTTACTATGTGATTACTACAGTTTTCAAGTCTGACTGTTTTATCACTCAGCAGCAATATATAAGGAGTCTGGCTAAAATGACTTTCAAATACTATTTATTTAAATTCTTAAATAGTGCTTATGATTTTGTGACAGTCACAGTTTCCAATCACTAAATTCCCAAAAGTTTGTGAAGCTAAAACAGTAAAGATTTTTATACATATAACAATATAGTAGTTTTAGTAAACATGCCAATTATTATTGGCATGGATATAAAATGCTTACAGTTTATTAAATACTTTGTAAAAAGATCTTTCAGATTTATTTTCAAATCAATCAATCAATCCATCACATATTTTGGAAACAAGCCAGTCAGTTCTTAGATATAAAGCGGCTATAAGCCATACATTCCTCAGCTACATACATAATTTTTCCCATATAAGAACAACTTTGAGCATTTTATCTTCTGAGAGCTGATTTCAGAAATAAAAATGTGTTGCTAAGATTATTAATCCTCAGTAAGACATACCTGCTCAGTATTTCAGGATGTGGTTCACAGGGATGTGAGGCACACAAAGAACCATTGAAGTCAACTGGAACTGTGATCAGTTCCCACTTCTCAAAGCCTGAAGGGCTATTTGCTTTCATCTTGTTAGTGATCATGTAATGCTAGTTCAGATCCAAGGTGCAGGGATAAAGTCAGCATTATATAGGCAAGAATGAAAGATCTTCATAAGATTTTCCCATGTAACTATTATGTAAAGATATTTCAAAGAAACATGGGGCCCTCCAGTCAGTCATTTCTACTGGGAATAGATTTTTAGGGCCTAAGACTGGCTTTACTATTTATTATGTAGTAATGGAACGTTACCTTTGTTGTGAGACTAAAGGAAAAAGTTGAAAGCTGGGTTATAAAGTCTAAAGAAAGCCTCACACTTGCCAGAAGTAGCCAGTAATTACCACAGTGATAAGTTTGAGGACTCAGGTCCCAAGCAAAATCAAGAAATAAGAATTCAAAGGGAGGATTTTTTTCTGTACCAGTTTCCTCTTTTCCAGGAAATTCATGTGGTCAAAAGTTTCTTTTAACAGAAAATTATTTACAGGTGCTGTTCCTGGCTCTGTCACAAAGTTGTGTCTTACACCTCCATCTAAGTGCAGTCAGTTTTTGGATCAATGAGACTTCTTTCTGCAGGGGTCTTTCTGTTAAATCACTGCCTGCTAGAGAACCAATGTCCAGGGCCTTCCAGAGCTTTGGATGACTCAAAGGGCAATGAATATTTTGGCTGAATTAGCAATAGTATTTCTAGAAGACGTTATAAGTTTGTAGATAGGTTACCGTGTTTCAAAAACACTTTAGAGGAGAACGTGACCATTTAATAAAAAACCTAAAACTTCAGCCCATAGCTTTTCCTCTCCAGTGTAAACCCTGGGGTATGAGAATTAATGAACGTGTTTGACCAATAGTGCATGACCCTGCTTCCGATGAGGTTTGTTATTTATTATTATTTAATCTTTTTGCATTCCAATTAAGCATCAGAAATCACCATTAGTTCAACTAGAAACTAACTTAATTTAGAGCTTCTAGTACCTAACACTCCAGAGGACATGTGCACTGTGTTATTGAAGATCTGCCTCCTCCCAGCTTTTTCCAGTTTCTGAACTGAATTCTTACTGTTCACTACCTTTCGAACATCAGACATTTTTTCCTACAACCATGAAGTGTGGAAATGCAGTTCTTAAAAACTATGAAAGAGAAAAAGAAAAGAAAGAAAGTTGAGATTCAATCATAACCATGGGAATCCTGAAGCTGGGGCTAGAAGATACAGACCTTTAAAGCCCTGCGAGTTGGCACTGCCCTGCAGGTATAATGAATTTCAGGTTATTTTGGTTTTGCAATACAACTGTCAAATGGTTCTCCTTCCCTTAGCTCTGATGAGCTTTTTTCCGGCCAGAGTGGCCTCTTCAGGGCTGAATCATATTTTGAATGATTGAATAATATTTTGAATAAGGCTGAAGCCAGGTAAGAGAGATGCTTCCAACGATGTTACATGAACTTCATGTTCTAATTCACCCTAACAGTGTGAAGAGGTGCAGAAACACTACAGCTTCAGTCATTTTTCAACATGAAAAGAGATTTTCAATTGCATAAAACAAGGTGAATAAAAAAAGTCACTGTGAATTAAGTCTAGCACCATTTTGAAGTTACCTCAAAAGGTTTGATCATGTAAGATACTTGTTATTTAAAGTTTATCTATTTTTAAAATTGGAAAACTTACCTAGCCTGAAATTTCTTTAGAAAACCATTCATATAAGGAAAAAAGTAAAGAAAAAACTCAAAAAAAAAAAATCTCAAAATGGAATTTATTTGAAAGACCTTTAATTCATTTTTCATTATTTGTCACCTTTTAGTAAAAGCAATATATCTTATCCATTTACTGAATTAGATTTTTTTAGATTAAAAAATATCTTGATAAATGTGTACCTGAGGAACTTTTATGTTTTGAACCTGCTGAATTTAATAGAACACTGACAATTCTGGAATATTTTTTTATTGCATTAGATCCAAGAGGTTTGAGGGCTTTTCTCAGTCAGCCTAAACTCTAAATGTGAATCTTCCAGGATTCATCTAGAACTTAGAGATTTTCACTTATGTGCTGCAAAAGTCATATCTTCTGTGCACACACAAGTGAAGCTTGCCAACTTCAGCTCAGTGTGATTTCAAACAGCTGAGTTATTGAACACTCATAAAATGAGTTTTGTAAAGGAAACAATTCAGCATTAGCTATGGCACTTTTGAATGTATGCACACGTATTAATAACATAAAGCAGCATTTGCAGGATTTTATTCTTGCTGTCAGGTAGCCGAACAGTTAGTAGGTTTTTTGTGACCTAAAAATAAATTCAGATAATTTTGTGACCCATAAATTCAGAGAATTTATGCTTAGGGCTTAGAAGGAGAACATTGCACAGATCAGTTGGATAGTGAAAATAATTAATTACTAAATATTTTTTGCTTATTAAAATATTGGGAGTTTCTGCCGCAGAGTCAGTTGAAAGTTGTGCTTGTTTTTACAACTGAGTCTTTTCCATTATTCAAGAGTGGTTTTCCCATTTCAACTTTTTCCTTCCCTTCTTTTTTTTTTTTCCATAGATTTTTTGAGGTTTCCCTGCTTGGGCCTCTTTTCTATCCTTCAGTAAGGTTGAATTCCCTGATGGTAATCATAATTATAAACATATGTTGTTACTATGGGCTACCAATTTACTTGCAGTCCATGGTATTAAAAAAAAAAAGTAGGTTTTGGAATGTATTTTACATCATCAGGGCATATCTCATGAATAATTAAAAGAAATCAAATCTATAATAAAGAGCGTTCTCTGGAACTAAAGACAATTATATACTAATTTTTTTTAATCAAGTAACTACTAAAAGAATTAATATCATGGCACAAAAATATTTTTGAGTTTCTTTACCACTCATGTTTTTATAATTGTCTTTGAGATTTAGACGACTATTAGCAAAACAGAAAAATACAGAAATAAATACACTTAGAATACTTAATTTTTCACAGATAATTACTGAAGAAAACCCTTTTTCAATTAAAAAAAATTAAAAGGCAAAGAATAAATACTCCAAATTTTACATTTGTTTTAATGGCTTCTTTCACAATCTGTCTTCTATTCAGGGTTATTGTAAAGAAGTGCCTCTGTAATTAACATGTTAGATTTTTAGTGACTTATTTTACTGTGTAGCATTTTATTGCTGATGTGTCAGTCAGTGTAATGTTGACAGTGCTGCAGGGAATAATCAGAGCATGCATTAGGCATTTCATATTGTATTTGGTATCCTGGTAAGACAAGATAAAATGTTTTGAAGATTAGTTTAGAATTTAAAAAAATCAACCATCACGAACTATACAAACACTGGGAAGACATAACAATAATAAATGAATGAATTTGAAAGGAATGTATGTCCATTTTAATTGGGTTGGACCTGATGAAGTTTGCAGAGTACTTCAAAAATAGGTGTCAGCAGTGTCAAGCCCTGAGCAAGCAGTTCATTCATGGATGTGGTGACAGGAGGCAGAAAAAGGCACTGTCTACCAGAGAAACACAGCAAGAGCAATGCTGGGGACTTACACACCCCCCAGCTTAGCAACAGTCACTGGAAAAGCACTGGAACAGATAATGAAGATTTGTTAACAACTGTGTAACAAGGAAAAGAATAAGAGCTAACATGGATTTATAAACTGAATGTGTCAAACTAGTTTAATTTCTTTGTTTAATAAGGTAACAAACAGCATAATTATTAAGTAAATAAATGTCTACATCTAGTTTGTACCCAGGCTTTTGTCATTGTCTTATGGCACAGTCTGGATCAAATCCCTATAAACTGAATAAAATACTGGTCGGCAAGGAGCACGTATGGTAGCATCGTAGAGTATGTTGGGTTGGAAGGGACTCAGGGATAATCAAGTCCAACTCTTAGCCCTGCAGTGGACACCCTGAGTAGTACCATGTGCCTGAGAGCATTGTCCAAATTCTTCTTGAGCTCTGGCAGGTTATGTGTTGAGCCAGGAGCAGATACTGAGCAGGAATCTCATGGGTGTGGTGAATTGCATGTTGTCAGCAATGGAGTGGATAGCAGGAGAAAGAGTATAAGTACTAAATTTACAGTGCCTAGCTGGGAAATAAACAAAAGTCCTGGAAAGGAAGAGATCCAATTCAAAAATCCTAAGTAACCATCTGAAAAAACGCATGGAGTTCAAGGAAGAGAAGTACAGGGTTAGGCATGAACAACTGTACAATAAGGTAAGGGACAAAGGACTCAGATATGGTCTTGGGGGTCTGGGAGGCACAGCACATTGGAAGCTGAACATTTATCAGTGGGTAGCACAGATCAGCAATGGCACACTGCTGGGGAAAGGTCAGCTGTTTTACTGGGATGGAGAGACTATGACTATTGTCTGGTCCATCTTTTTCATCTACTCAGGACAGATGTTGCCTCGGCTGGAGAAATGTGTCTATTTACAAGCAAAACACTTTGAGAAAGATGTGTATCAACTGGAAAAACTCTTTTCCTTCGGTAGGTAGAGAAAATATTGGCCATAAACTGCAGAGAGAAAGACTCAGGCTAGATATTAGGGATTCTTATAAGAATATTTTAGTTTGGGAAGAAATTGCCTAACAGTATAATGGAATTACTGTCACTGGGGATTTCAGGAGCAGATTGGGTAAACATCTGTCAGGAATATGGTAGTTATATTTGATACTCTGCTGAAGCAGAGAATAGACTAGATGGCTTCTCACTTCTCCCACCCTGGTTTTTGATGATTTGTTGAAATGATCTTAAGCTACCAGTTTTGACTAAATGACCAACTGTTCTTATGCTGAAGTGATGTAATTTTCTATTGATTTCACTAGGCTTGGATCAGGAAGGCATATAAATGCCAATTGCAGAATAAGTATATGAAAGGCCTGAGCCCCCTTGCATTAAATTCAGAAGAGACTTGATCTCTTTCAATGGAGGTTTAGATGAATTCTAAAAGTGTGCCATGCATGCATATGTGTAGATACATATATACATATATATATATGTATATATAAATAGATAATGTTAATACAGTTCTGTCAGTAAAGCAATATCACTGAAAACCTACTGTTTGAGAAAGTGTGAGAGAACTAAAACTTTACCAACATCATGTCTTTTTTAGAGTCTAGCTCCAAAGTAAGAGTTCCCTGGAGATGCACATTCCAAGAAATTCTCATAGACCTGCTGATGGCACATGGTTGGATGAGGTACCAAAGCATTTAAATTTGTAGCTACAATGAATAAGATGCCAGGGAGGAGGAAAAAAAAAAAAAAAAAAAAAAAAAAAAAAAAAAAAAAAAAAAAAAAAAAAAAACTCTT
>VZRH01004430.1:889977-931445 GCA_013397555.1 Urocynchramus pylzowi
ATTTTTTTTTTTTTTTTTTTTTTTTTTTTTTTTTTTTTTTTTTGCTAAGGAGGCTGTTATTTATCCCACTTGGTGCAGAGTTGTGGAGGATGACACCAGGGAGCCAGTCTGCATAAGAGACTCAGAACATACTCAAAATACTGTGGTCTAGGGACTGTTCTGAGAAGACAAAATTTATTTGAAGCTTCTTCAGAAAAGGCAGATGTAAAAGGCCTAGGACAACACGTATCAGAAAAGGGTAAAAAGGTACACTATCCCTCTAACAAAACCACATGTCCTGTAAGAAAGATGTTATACATCTTTATTGCCTCTTTACTTTCCTTTTCCTTTTTTTCTGCTGTTTTCTGTCTCATATTTTACTTTTCTCCTTGCATAGCCCCAACAATTCATTTTCATCAGCTCTTCTTCCATAACCTGTGGCTTTAGTATTCTGCATCTTTCTGCATGCTGAAATTGCTCCCCAGAGCATTGCTCCACCCACACTTTGATGGATGGGTGTTTGTAAGTTACCTCTCCCTGCTCTGCAGAGCACAGCACGGGCGCCTCCACACTCAGGTACAGCTTGGAGCATGGATCTGGCTGGACCTGCAGCGATGCTTTTGCATTTCTATGATAGTGCTTGAACATGTCTTGCTATCAAAACCAGTTTTGGGGAGATGTTCCTTCCTCATCAGACACGTGTCTTGTCTGACTCTTTTTTTTTTTTTTTTTAATTTCATTTCTCCAATTCTGCAGAAAAGCACATCTTTTGCTATTAATGATGCTTGACAGGTACTGTCAGTGTCCTATTAAGTTAGATAATTTGGGTCGTAAAACTGCTAGCATGCTCAAGATTTTGGATACTTTTAATTTGCAAAGTTTTCTGATGCATGGGAATATCCCTTTTTCCCTTTAGAGGGACATAGCAGCAAATGCTGGTTTCAAACCTTTCAGTCAGTCCTAACTTTCTCCAGAACATCCACCACAGAGGTTCCTTTCCACTAGTGGTGAGTTGGTGATATTGTAAAGATGATCACTCTGAAAGTCCTGTTCTTAACCTTCCTTTTCTGAATTTGTAAGATGACAAATAATTTCCACCTGAACACCTGTGACATTTGGGTTCTGAAACAGTCTCAAATACCATGCTGTTCATTAGCAGGGATTCAATTTCCTGCACCTCTCTGCTTCAGATTTGCTTCAATGCATAGAGTGTGCATATTCATTAAAAGCAACAATAATGAAGTTTTGCCGAAAAAGAGGGGTGTGTAAATAGGAGATGCCTGGGGCAAAGCTGTGTTTTGTGTTCTGGACATTTATATAGCTATTTACATTGCTATTCAGTTAAATAATAATAATAATAAAAAAAAACCCCAAACCCCACAGAATTACCATAGCAACTGAAGCAAGTATGTGTTACATTTTTAATCTCTGAGATACACAAACCCTTACTAAGGAAACAAGCAGAAGAAAAAATGTGAACTTGTGTGCTTTCTCTATGTTTGAAAAGAATATTTTCTTTCTTATTTCTTTGCCAGTATTTAATGCTGCCTTTGTTAGGGGAGTAGCTTTGTTCTCTTTGCATTGTTACGCTTGCATCTCAGGCAGAGGATGAGTGCAGGAGACAGCTGGAATGCATTCTCTTTCGAGACATTTTGGAAACTGCCAGGAGTGTGCAGCAAATGGTGGCTATGAAGCCAGTACAATATTTTTTTCCTGGTACACTGGAATGTATTCCACAGGTGAACACATGGGGAACACATCTATAAATAAAAATTGTATTTCACTTCAGCAGAAAACTACTTGCTATGCTCTTTGGAATCTGATGTACACAGAAATACTTGTTCAAGTTTATTTTCCCTCCCTCCCCACCCCAGTTGTTCAGTTTTACTTGGTTTCCTTAAATCCCTTTTGAATTAGAGTACACAACACTTTCACTACATAAAAGATCCATAACAGTTCTGTTTAAAAATATATAAACCCACATCAGTGTGTGTTTTGTCTAAGTAGAGTGAGAAGAAAGAGGCATTGGTTAATCCATCAGTAGCCTTTCCACTACTCTCTCCTATGGTGGTAAATTGGGATTTATTTCTCTTGTTGATGGCAAATATTTTTTTCCTCTATTCTATCCACTCCTGTTATTGGCACAATAATTACAAATCCTCTTATCAAGACAATCAAGGGCTAAACTAGCTGCTTTCTCCATATTACTGCAGCACTTTGTTTTGAATCTCTTGCGAAAAATGGGGCTTTTGCAGTAACATGCCTGGACACTTCACTGTTTCCAAGACAAACAGCTCTTGAGCCAAGACTGATTTGGACAGCACGCAATAGCTTACATGGTTTTTTTTTCAGGAGATTCAGTCCTTTAGAAGAGCTAAATGAGCTTTGCAGCAGCCCTAGAAGGAGCAGCTTGTGGGTGGCTTGAGGTACAAATAGATTGTGTTTGTCCAAAGCTGTGTGACTTGTCTTAGTGGTGCAGAGGATCACAGTTCTCTGAACAATTTCAAGTTTGATCCTGCTGATGCAAGCTCCCAACATACATTTCAACCAAGAATATCTTCATGATCCTTGGAGAAAAATCTGTCCTGTTCATTTCCCTCTAAAATATCTAAAACTTAAACTATTGCAAAACCAAGCAAGACTCAGAATTTTGAAGAAAACCCTTGAGATACTAAAGTTATGTGCTCTTTATGTTCCTTACAGAGATAAAATTTTTGGTAGAAGCTTGCTGTGTTTTGTCAGCATGGCTGCATAGCATCCTTTCCAGAGCTGGCCAAGAGAGTTTCTCTTGGAAATGAATGTTTTCTCAGAATGAAACATTGCATGGGAAATCAGCCATTTCTGATGAAGTTTCATTTTAAAAGTTTTTGATGGAATCACAGCAGAATGTGTATAACTTCTTGGGTTAAAACACTGTAATTTGCTTGGATACTATGCATAGTGCGAAAGTCAAACTGAACTAAATAGCTGAAGTTTATCAGTAAAGAACATTTTTAATTATAAGAAGATGCAAAAAAATTATTAAAAATTTCTTTAAAATTGAAAATTCTGGCATCATCCAGCTCTAATTTTTACCTCAAGATGGTAAAATAACAGCAGCATAACTCTGATTTTTTTTTCTGATTCATTTCTGCTAGCTAGCCTTAAAGTAGCACTTCCAGCTCCTGTGAATGTTGGGCAAAATCCACAAACGAAATATGAATTTTCAATAGCTTATGTTCAGCTTGAATAAAAAACAAGTAATTTTTTCCTTTCTTTCTCATGCTGGAGTTCATCATGCAGTGACAATTTGAAATTTACAACCCAGACATTTAACATCCTTCACAAGAACATATAATTTGAAAAACCTGTGAAGAGAAATGTCTCTGCTAAAAAATGGCACTATCTCTTTGTAAAAAGACCCCTGTCATTTAAATTTCTGTTCAGTTTCCTATCTTAAGCTAAATAACACTGACATTTTTTTTTTCAGATGCATTTTTTGAAAAGTTGCACAGATTAGATATTAGCTTAAAAGAGTTTTAATGTGACATTTCTGGCTTTCTTCTACATCCCTTTGCATAAATTTGCAGCTAATGCAGAATATATATTTTATTGAATTCCATTGCTGAAAATAGAGACAATGTCATTTAGTAGATATTCATAATCCTGCAAACTACTGAGGCAAAATTCACCCTAAATTTGGAGAAATGAACCCCAAGGATTTTCTTTCAAAAATGTAGGGCAGTGTTTGTTTTGATAAAACCTAGCAAAGAGTACTTGAGATGAGATTAATAAAACCAGGCTTGATGTCGAACTCTGACTCTGGATATTGGACACAATCTCTTCTGGTAAATCCCACAAAATGCATGTCTTTTTTTTCTATTAATTAGCCATCCTTGAAAATCTATATTTTATACTCCAATAGCCATCTTTCAATTATGTTTGGCATACATGATCCAAGTAAATACCTCCTTATATCAAGACCCCAAAAAGCAGGGATTTTTTCTCTTAAATTTAATAGAACCACTCATTTCTGCACTAAGCTATAGAAAATGCATCATTTAGAACAAAAGTCTTGTGGGAAATGGCTACCTTGGAAAACTGAGTTCCTTCATATTTTAATTGGCATTAAAAAGTCTTTTAATTCTTCAGTATTTCTAATGTAGCTTAGACACCTCCTAACATTCCCTCCTCTCCTTTTCATATGGAGACAGTAGAAAGAAGAGGGAGGGAGAAATTAAAAACTGAACCTCCACAAAGTTTGTTCTTTGATGTGGAAGTTTCATTTGATAACAAATTGGACAAGGGTGAAAATGACAAGCACGAGACACAAGAAACTGTATTTCATTTGCAAAGCAGCGGAGCAGATTTCATATTTTGATTAGATGAGATGCTTATCTCAAAAAAGTTAGCAAAGAGAATCCAAAAGAGTGTCCATAAAGGGCATAGTAAGCTACATTGCCCCACAATGTTTTCTTTCCTCATCCTCAGAAAACAGGCTTGTGATTATTATTAGAATTGCAGACCACAAAACCAGTATGATAGCAAGCCAGATTTTACGCTAGGAAGTGCTCCCTTTAATGTGTTTAAAATACTGTACAGAATCTTTTTTAATTCAAATACTGGTATCAAATTGAGGGAGGAATATTTCTGTAGGGCAACTTTGATGATGATCAAGAGGCACAGAGCTAAACTTGCAAAGCATGCAATGTAAGTGCTTAATTCCCTGTTTCAAGAGTATCTTTGAAGCTGAGGAGTCCTTAATATGAAGCATGTTGCACAAGTTACAAGCAATCCTTCTATGCCAAGTAGTTATCCAGGGGTGGGGGTTGCTTAACATTTCCTACAGCCAGCCAATGCTGGATGCTTGCCAGGAGTGAAAGACAGCAACTAATACATACATAAATCCACTTTAAAAATGCACATGGGGAGACAGGTACATAAAGCTTCTGTATTTTGAGTTTATTAGTGATCTTCCTTGTTTTAGCTTAATCTTTCATTCACGTAGTATTTCTAAGATGAAAGTGATTCAAGTTGCACTGTGTGAGCTCAAGACTGCATCCAGTCCTGGGTTGACACATTTCTCCAATTAGTGTTTATTAAAAATGTCTATAGCCGAGTTTACTTTGTGATCATCTATGTCTTGTGCTTTATATTATGACCATACTAAAAACCAGTAGCTTTTCCTTGTCTGACTTGAAGCTTGAGACTTATCTGATCATCTGGGAATGGCCATGGAAAGAAAGAGGTAGAGAAATACTTTTTAGGTATTTTTGTTTTGGCTTGGTTGTTGGTTTTTTGTGGTTTTTAATTTTTTTTTGGTTGGTTATTTTTAGGTTTTTTGTGGATTTTTTTTTTTTTTTTTAATGAGTGATTCAAGTTACAATTAAGGCCAGAAATGGCTATGCTTTCAGACTAGATTATCATCTTTCCATTTCAGGATTCACAAGGGGAATAAAAGTATCAACAGGGACATAAAGGGGTGAAAGAAGAGATCACTCCCTTAGCAGAGTCCTGCATTGGTGGTCAATTTAGGGAAATGAGCTATACATTATGGGTTGGGAGCATGATTTCAGTTCTAAAAAAAAAAAAAAAAACAAAAACCATTCTAAAATTGCTTAGAAAGTAATTTCTAAACTTTGGTATGTTTGGAAACTGGGCATGAACTTTTCAGTTCCCTTGCAGTCTTTCTGAACCCACTCACTTTATCTCTTGTCCCCATGCTGTGTTGCAGTTTCTTTAATCTCTGAAGCAGTTGCAGAAGTTCACAGGCCTCTCTGTTTTGTAGTCTGGTAGATTTTCTGATATAACTAATTGGTTTTGACTCCCCTGGAATGGTCCATTGTGGTTTTACATGGTTTGACATTGTAATGAAATATGTTTGTTCACAATGTTAATTTTGTTAGCACTAAGATTCTTAATTTCTATGAACTATTAAGAAACACAGAATAAATTTGGGATCTTCAGACTTGTGCCATGAGCAGTAATGTAGATTACAGAGAAGTCAAAATGTTTTAATTCATTCTGCTATGCTTTCATTCCTGGTTTGTAAACCCAAATACATTTCCCTTTAAAGGCTTTAGAGGTAGACAGGTTGGGTTTTCATTTAGCTTCTAAATATGTGGCTGCCTTGGGGCTTCTAATTTATTTATTTTTTTTAATGGAGTGAGAGGCTATAAAATCTATGTGCTGTAAAGCAGGCAGACAAAGTTTCCTACCAGCCCACCAGGCTCAGTTGAAAGAGCCTGACATCTTCAAGTTCACTTAACTCCTGTTCCTAGGCTTCTAATTAAAATCACTGAAATGCTCCTTATTTTGAAAAGGTCACATCTGATTTCATCTAAGACATTCCCTTTGTCTCATTTTATCTGTCTCTGGTTTAAACACTTATAAAAGACTGAGCAATTATAGTCAACTGTCCATTACCAGTAGGAAGATGATCTGGTTGGTGGATGAGTGTTGGCAGAGGTGTGGACACAGACTCCTTGCCTCCACACATACCTTAGCAGAGCTTGACCCAGGAGTCAAGGCAGAGACTCATGACTAGCTCTGCATGAAATGAGGGAGCACTGGGGAATGTTGTAACTATAAATGAGTTTATTTGTTCAGCCCCAGTGCTTAGGAATAACAGAAATTTGATTCTTCTGATTGTTATTGTATTAATTAATTCAGTTCCAATCTATGGTTCTCATCTCAATAACCTAAAATACCAGAATTTTTGACGCTACTTATAAGTTAAACTTTTTAATATATTTTTTAAATATTGTAATATAATAATTGCCTTTATGTTCAGGAGATTCATGGGGTGCACCCTTCAAATGTGGTTATTTATCTTCATCTATTTTCATGGTTCCCATTACCATAATATACGAGTTTCATATCCTTTAATGTGTGAATCTGCCCCAGGCCTCTCTGAATAAGTGAGTACATTAGCTACATTTTGAAAACTGAATGTAATTCATACCATCCAGCTTTAATTGTCTAAGTTAGGCCTCACTTTGTTGCCTTTGATTCCAGTATGGGCTATAAAAAAGGTCAGGCAGTTAACTTAGCCTGGCTGGCTTGTACCCCGCTCTCTGAAAAGACCGTTGAGGAGACTGAGCACCTAAATAAGGCAGTAACACTATCCCTTCAGGAGACTAGGTAACAGGTTTTCAGAGATGTCTAGACACTTGAGAAAGCAGAGGAATATCAAATGGGATTAGAAAAAAAGCTGAAATGCTTAGGCATGTCGAAGACTTACTGAAGACATTTATGTCCATCTGCCTGTCTTGCCAGAGGAGAGAAGGGTCTGGAGGTCAGGTCTGCAAAGTCCTGTACTTCTGCTTAGTCACTGGGTCAGTCATCTTTTTTGCTGCTGTATTTTTCTGTAATTCATGTCTTAGGACAGATAATAGACGCTCTGCCCAGTGACCTTTGAGAAGTCTTTTTAATCACATTTGTGCCCAGGAATACCAGTACGAAATAACACTAACAAGTACTGCATGATGACAGGGTCAGAAGCTGTCCGCTGTCGAGTGGGTGAGAGGAACAGTAAACTTTGTCCTTCATAACTATTTCTTTTTAATATGTGACATCAGAAGAAAGATAAATATAATTTCCTTTATTTGTATAGTTTATGATATTATTTCTGGAAATACTAGACTATAAGACTTTTTATTCAGAAAGCATTCAAGTCCTGGCTCAATCGGTGCTATTTGCTTTAACCAGCTGTACCAAAAGGTCTGTGCTCCTGTGTACCTGGTAGTGCTGTATGGCTTTATTGTCTCCCCTCAGCTTTCCTTCCATTAATTTGAAGCCTTAAAAAAAAAAGCACCAAAATTTGCTGCAAGGAAAGTAATGATCCTCCAAAAGAAATTCAGTGCAACTGGAGAGAACCATTTTAATTAGCTGACAGAATTGCATTGTTTAGGTTTCTTTTAAAAATCAATGAAGTGGCTGCAAATGTTTCTAATGTCTTCATGTCTTTAAAACTCTCACTAGGGAGCCCTCATTCCTACCACAAAACAAGTTTTTATTTTTTTGAAATTATTATAAAGGCAACTTGTACTTGGAGGGGGCTCAAATGCACTTCATGTCTCCAGTGATTTTCTGAGTTTGCTTGGTGGAAAAATATTTTTAAAGCCCTGCTATATTTCTGCTTTCTTCTGGGTTTTGGGGTTGGTTTTTTTTCCTGACTGTATGTGGGTCAGATGAGCATGCTATGGATTTTTACTTTCATAGAATATTGTGCTATCAAAGTCTAAGCCTGAAGTAAGCAATTCTTCTGAAAATCTCTCTGTCCTATGAGGATACCACAGACTTCTATACGTAGGACCATGCTCATCTAAGATTACCTGAAACTGTTGTCTAACACCCAGGTCTGGATCAATCTTCCCTTCCTTCATGAGCAGAATATATAGAATTATGCATAGTGCTCTTGTAATGCTTGTCAAGTGCTCCCACTGACTGAGAAGGGCCTCAGGACAGCACCAGCCAGCTCTGTTACACCTCAGGTGAATATCATCAGGGACCAGCAATTTCTAGAGGTCAAGCCCCTGCAACAGTTCACACCAAGCCTTCTTTCACTGATTGTGGCTCTATGTTTGCACCAACCTGGATTTATGTTCCCAAGGCCTGAGGCTCAACAGTGCTGGTGAAGAGAGAGGTGAAGAAATCTTTAAGAACTGCTGCCATTTCAGCATGGTTGGTGGAATGAACTCATCTCTTCTGTTCAACAGTGTATTTTGTTCTGTTTCTGATTGTTGTTTATGTACCTGGAGAACACTTTCTTGTGGTTTTTGACATTTCTGGACAATTTCAATTCAAACTGAGATTTTGCTTGTCTAGCTGCATCTCTACACCCCATCAATGCCTTTGTAGTTCTCAACAGGTATTCAACAGATGGTTTGTCTTCTGATTTACATCTTGGGGACCAGCTGAGGAATATTTCTCACTGCTCTGGTTCAGCTGACTTAGTCCCCAGTTGTGGAGGTGTGACCGTTGTCATTTTGGATCTCACCCACTGAATCCTTAACTTTGTCTCTCACTCTGAAAAGAACTGATTTAATCTAAGTTGCTGTATAACTGACAAAGAAGCATTGTAAAAGTGTTGCTTTTTCACTTTTCATTTGTCTTCTCCTTAGAGAAAATTTTGTAACAGTATGAAGCCAAGTTCTGGTGACATTTAGGCTTGTGCAAATCTCAGATAAGGTATATTATGCTGGACATAATTACAGAGGAAGCAAAGATCACAGCTTATCAACAGGAACTTCTTTTTTGTCAGGGCTTTTTCAAAAAGATCAATCATGAGTCCAGTCCTTCATTCCTTACCCCCAGGATACTTATTTGAATTTTCCTTAATGAATATCAGTACTGTTAATCTCTAGTGATTACAAAGTCACAGGCAACCATAAAATGCTGAAATCCTTGAGACTTCTTTACATGGGAAAAATCCTTCTTGAGACCTTTCCTAACTTCCTATCCAACATAAACAATACAGAAAAAATACTCAATAGTTTACTTTCCAGTTCTCTCATTCCATTAGTATGCAACAGATAATATTGCTGGTGTTCTATTTCTATCACTTTTGAAGTCTATTAGATATTTATGCATTATTTCTCATGTACACTACAACACTACTACAACAGCTAAATCATCATAAGAAGTTATCATTATTATACAGTGTCTCTAATTTATTTTTTCTCTGATTCAGACTCTCAGTTACAACAATCAGTTCTCTCTGTCCAGACCTTTCTTAGCTGATCACTTGTAAATGTGTCAATCTTTGTGAAAGAGTAAATAGAATTTAACTTGAAATCTCAATTCTTCCATAGCATCCCTCTTGAAAAACAACCTAATTGATTTGAAACTGCCTGCTTTAAAGGTTAGAAGAGCCTTAATATAGACATTAGATGGAAGAAAAAAATAAAATTCTGTTATTAGAGTTCTACCTCTGAACTTAAAAAGACAAAATGCAAACATTTCTATAATACAGAAAATAGGTTTTACAGCCATATAAGCAATCAATAAAAAACATTCCTTTGGAGGAAAATTTAACAAACTGTTTCAGAAATTAAATTATAGAATAAGAAATCAAAGTATCAAAGAAGGTAGAAGGAAGGTTCACTCTGGGGGATTTAGTGTTTATGTTCTCATGACAACAAAACTGAGAGCATTAGCAAAGGGAGAGAAATCAAAGGTTATTTTCTATCTTTGAAAGATTTTATTTTAGAGAACTACAAAAAAATTCATACTGACAAGTAAAACATATTGTTATTCCTGAGGGAAAAAAATAGTGACATAGCTGTGATGTCAAAGTGTGCCATAGTTTTAGGAGTAGGAAGAGAATTCTGAAATTCATGAAATATAAGCATTTTTCCCCATCAAATACATAAATGACAAGTAAAGCTAGAAACAGCTTACACTGTATTTGTTGTACAAGTACCTGTGAGGAAACACCATCCTGATTTGACAAAAAGCTCCTTTTGAGACAAAAGCAGTGTAATTGTCCAAGGAATTTACCCAAGAATTGGTTAGAAACTCACTTCAGCAAAGGAGGCATCTCCCTCTATTTGGAAGCCCTCTTCCCTAGGTACACCTCCACAGCTGTCAGTAACATCTATGACTTAATTCAACCTTTTCATAGATGATGCTCAGTGACATAAATGTGGTAGCCATATTTGGTTCATGTAGTCCGATTTCATCAATAGTTAATTTTTTTTCTGACTTTAAGTCTTGTATTGTTAGTCCATGAATGAAATGGGGAAAAAAGAGAAATTTCAAGTGCAAAGTCAAACGATCCTCTATGAAGCTGATGCTGTCATGTGCTTACAAGAGACCTGCTTTAGTAGCCAACTTTTGGTACACACCTTGCACTCCTGGGTGTGGAGAGGCATTTTTATTTCTTCTTCAGGAGTGAGATAAGTGGTCTAGGTGTTCACCACAGAGTGACCAAAGAATGTGGGGGCTTTTGGCTCAGCCTTGCTAACAACCAGTTAGCTTGTGTCCACTGAGCTGAACGTCACTGTGCCCTTTGCTGAAGTTGAATGGTAGTGGTAAGAGTAACTAAAAAAGGCCTCTTTTGCAGTCACACATTATTTCCATTTTATGCCTTCCCAGTCTGTAACTCCAACTTTTCTTAGGCTGTTAGTCATCTTCTAAAACTTTCACATTTCTGGTGTTTAGAGAGTTTTAGGCTCAGGGAGAGCTGTGAAAGTATGCAATTAGTGACAAGGATGAGAAATGGCAGAACCTTGTCATTTCATTGTATTTACATTGTAATGCTCACAGAGCTTCCCAGTAGCCAGCTGCCTCTTAGGTGAGCTGTTGCACAGAGCTAGCAGAAGGCTGCTGTTGCCCTCACCATCTTAGACTTCAAATTTGGACTTTTTGTAGTCTGTCAGAGGGGAAACTGGAGTACTTACATTTCAAAAGTGGTGATATCATTTGCATGGGTTTGACAGGAGTACAGCACAGAGAAGCACAGGCTTAAGATACATCTATTGCAGACTTCACTGCAATGTAAAGATACTAAATGGATTTTAAGTGAGGTTGCTCAGAGTGAGTACCCACAGCAGCACAGAATTCAGTGTGGAGTATCCATATGGATGAGCAGCTAAGCTGCATGATGTTATAATTAAATAGTATGTGGTACTAGAGTGAGCTGCCTTTTTTTTTTTTTTTTTCAGCTGCCTAGGGTATATCTATATTGCAGTGCCATTTGTGGTGTGGATGCAAACTTCTTTAGCAAGATCCAGATTTCAGTTTCTCAAACACTTGCTTAAGCAGAAAGGAAGCTAAAATTCTCCTATCTCTATTTTTATGACTGTGGCTTTCCAGGGTTTCTGTTTTCTTCCAGATTGCATTGCCATGTCACATGTAAAATTCTGTGTCCAAGAAAGCAGTGGAGGGCTATGCATCTTCTGAGCTGAAGAACAAAGTCTGAAATCATTTGTGCAGTAAATGAAATAGGCTCAAGCTTCCTCTATGGTATGCAACTAATTAGCTGATGTTCATTTTCAAGTGCGTTGTTCACAGTCAAGCTGAGACAATGCATAATATGCATTATAATGTCCCAGGAATGTGTCCTGGTTTTAACTGCTTCCTTTTACCACTGCTTCTCCTAGCCATGAATAAACCCTGCTTGAAATCTTGAAACGTGATGGGTGTATTTTGGAGATATACATTTTCAGCATCTGAATCTGAGCTTTCTGTGATGTAAAGCCTGTGAAAGAATGACTGGCACTACAGCCTGGAAAATGTCTTCCTTTTAGATTTTCCTCTCTCTTTGTTTCTTCCTCTCTCTTCTTGATAGTCATCAATAATCTCAGTCCTTTCATTAAAAAAAAAGTTTCTCAGAGATTTTTTACTATTTAAATCCATTTAATTTTAATAAAGCGTGTATTGGATTTTAATGCTAGCAACGAAACATGATTTATTTTCCATTATTTATTGCTATTTATTTAGGATTTAGTTAACAGTTTCTGTAGTTACAAGCAGCTATAAGCCAGCCTAGTGAGTCATTTCCTTTACACTGACACCCATTGAAATAGCTCCCTTGCTGAAAATTCACTGATGTAACCAGACAAGCAGTATCGCGAGAGGTCATAGCTCATTATTTCACATTTGCTCAAGTATGTGAATGTTTCTAGGACAGAATAAAATCAAAAGGTTCTAGGCCCAGGTCAAGGACACAAGGGTGTATGCATTTTATTCACATGAATTGATGCAAAATTTGTTTGCAAAATTAGGTTTAGTTACCACCAGAGACAAAAACGGGGCTATGAAAATGTTTTTATTAACGGTCCCTATCTACACAAGCCCTGGTATCAGGTTTGCCTATGTGTTGGGAGATAAAGAATTAAAATTGTGATAATGCACTGACTCTTGCAGAAAAAAGCAGAACCATAATTGACTTAATGTTTAGAAGCAGCTAAACTAAATAGACATTATTAGTTCTTGGCATTTGTATGATAACTTGTTCATTTACTCATCATGGTCATCTGAGGCCTCAGTTTTCTCCCTCACTGCTTAGAAGGCATGTAACTGGATCAAGGAGAATTTTATTTCTGGAACATTCAAGAGGAGTTTGTAGCTGTATTTTATTGGTAAGAAATCAAATGCTTACAATGTACCAAGTGTAAAGGCATGCATGTAAATGCTGGAGATCAAAGAGTTAGTCTTCTATGGGGATTATCTAATGTTACTTCTTTCTTCCTCACTTATTATTATGGCATCCCTCAGAATATACTGGGATTTCTTGTCATATTTGTTGATATACTGGAAAATACTTGAACTTCCTCCAAGTCTGCAGATCTGTCTGCCAGGATGGATTCCTGCAGAACCCAGAGGGGCAGCTTTGGGAGCATCATGGTGGTTTTTCACTAGACTAAGATGCATTCAATAAATAAACAAGCAAACAAACCAGCCTACCTTAGGATAAATGAGGTTCCAGATAGCAACCTAAAAAAAGAAAATCCTGCCCTTGCATGCTCCCTCTCCTCGACAGCATAATGCTGCCATGTGCTGGCTGTCCCTGCAGACCCAACTGTGCTTCATCTTCCTTTGTCACACAGCTTGGCCACTTTTCAGGCCAACAAACAAACTGGCATAATAAGAACAGAGGAAAGATTTACTTTAGACATTTAATTGTGTCTTTAGTAATGTATGATGGTTTTTTTTCCTTCATGCTTTTAAGAAACCCCCATGGCTAAAAAAAAAAACCTAGGTAAATTTGCATTTTAAAAACAGATACTGCACGTTCCTTACCAATTCTGGGGAGAGGGGGAAAGAGAGATTGAGGGGGAAAGCAAGATTTGGCTGCTTTAGAATGCTGCTGCTCAGCATCCAGAGGGCAGGCAGGTGGATGCTCAGTGCCTGCAGTGGCCAGGTGACCAGGAGGTCACTGCAGTGGCCGCAGGTATTTCGGTGTGCCTGCAGCAATCCTCTGAGATCTGCACAACCTCCTGTTGCACAGCTCCCACGCCCTGTCACAGCTCCACTCCTGAAATAAAAGGAAACTGACAGCAATAAGGAATTAAAAAGGGCTCTTCTGGAAGAAAGAAAAGCATGCGACTGTCCTGGAAGTTTGAGTATAAGGAGTCAATTTAGACTTCCCTTGCTTTTGAATACCTAAGTTCATTTGCTTTGCTGAGGCTTATTTTATGATTAAACAGACATTCGTCTCCCATTCACTTTCTGTAGAAAAGGTAGGTGGAAAGGAAGCCTTGTGGCTTTGTGACGCTTTACATTCTTCACATTGGGATAAATAACCCCCAGTAAGAGGTGGCAAAGCTTGAATTTCTGATTGTTTTCCCATAAATACCCAACAGTACTGCTGCTTGGCTGGAGGAGGTATTGTTAGGTACATTTGTTGCCTTCATCACTGATGCCACAGCATTTCTCATGGACACCTGTTCGCTGATCTCCAGAACTCCTGAGCAGGAGGACTTTGCAGGCTGCTTCTTTTAAGGCATCTGTCTTCACAGGGGAGACCTGAAAGTACTTGCTACAAAAGAATCCATCATGGCTCATTGCCATCCTTCTTTACAGGACTCTTTCAGAAAGTAGTTATGGGCTTTTTACCCCACTGACAGTTTTAGCAGTGCATATGAAGTGTTCAGGCTCATGACAATGTACTTTGCAGTATTTTGTGAAAGTTTGTTGAGAAATATTCTGGCCATGATAATTTTCTAGGATCATGCTATTTAGGGGAAGCAGAATAGACTACACTTACAACTATAGTTGCATTCATTTTGGGGCAGATGGCAGGTTCTATATCATTCTGCATCTTTGTGCAGCCCTTTTTTTTCCATACTGATTTATTAGGGATAAAAATGAATAATTAATACTTAATTGCATGAAATGGGCCCAAATATGCTCTGAATTGCATGCACATTCCTCACTGGTACTGCAATACCTGAAGGCATTTGGATTGCTTCATAAGATTCCCTTTCTTCTTGCCAAATACATAGTACTTCTCCTCTGAGATCTGAACTGTTTTATTTAGTAATTAAGGTAGTTTGTGCAGCATCTTAAAGATGCAAAGGGCAGATGCATCAATTCCAAATCCAAGGACTATCTCAATGGCTCTTGAAGCTTTCCCATTAGCTAATTCTCTGAAGACAGAGAATTCTCTGGAAGGCATATGCCTCTACATCTGGATTTGGCCCATTTTAAACTGGTATCAGAGACATAATGAAAGTAAACACTCCTAAATCTAATGGACATTTAACAACATCCTTTCATCATACAGTTTTAATACTTTCCTTTTCATTTCCATCATGTATTTTAGAGCTGACTCTCTCAAGTTACTCATGACACTTTGGTCACTGCAGGTTTGATTTTGTTCTACAGAAGATGTGTGTGCAAATTGAAATTAACTTTGTGTTGATGCTTGCCAAGCAGAATCCTAAAAAGATGCACAGCGGAGCTTTTGACAAGTTGACTAAGATTTTGGAAACCTTACAGCAATCTTGAGCTTGAAGATAATATTTTAATCATGAAGTTCCCCAAGCACAACTGCATTTAATAGTACTTTTTTCCTAGGTTCTACATGTATCAGTGAAAGAGGCCTGACATACATGAAGTAGAAAACTATATAGCAAATTAAGAATGACATACTGAGAATTTAGTAGTGGATGAGGGTCACTTCTTTTACTTCTTTTACAGAATGAATTTTGCATTTTGCTGTCTTCCTACAAATCTCCCCATTCACATCTTTGAATGCTCAGTTTTGGTTGGTCTTTTATACCAGAGATGAATGAGGGATGTCTTTCTTCAGAAAGGTAGTGTGATCCCTGCTCCCTGCTCTTTGATTTCTTGTCTTATGCTTGATACCCCCAGTGGCAACACAAGAGCATTGGGAAAACATACAGTTATTTGCCTACGTGCTCTTTTGCAGTCTAGTTATAGATTTTCTTTGCACTGTTAGTTGGGCTGCTAGATTTCTTCTCAATGGAAATGACTGTAAGATTTTAACTAGGCTAGGAAAGCAACTGAGGTCTGTTTCAGAATTCAAAAAATAATTTGTCTGCTTTTGGGGAAACAAATAATTAAAATTGACAGATGAACCTAAGATAGAACACTTCATTTAATTTTTCATTGTTTAACTCCTTTTAAAAGACATGTCAAAGCAAAAGAGCTATTTTGAAAATGAATAATCTACAGTTTTAGACACAAACATTTTTCTCTGATCTTTGCGAGCTGTTTGTTTCCCTACTGCAGTGCATTCTGCAGTGAGTTTATTATATACTGAGAACACCCTTTTTCACCATTCCACTTGACCAGCAGAAACTTCAGCAAAGACAAGCCTTAGCAAAGACATGGAGCTAAAATTTAAAATGTTTGCTCTGCAAACAAATTTCTCATGAGTTATATAAAGTAAGAAAACTTTACCAGTTTAGGTACAGGAACAAAAGTAGGCAGTTTCCACCTTGTAACAGTTCCTGCTCTCTGGTTGTGTGTCAAACACAAACCCAGACCACCAACTTTGTGCTTGGGCCTAAAGTTAATTTATCAATCTCTTCTGATATCCAGGTTTCTCAATCTAGGTGCTCCAAACCAGTTTTCACTGGCGGTGTAAGCACAGAGATTTTATAGTTCTCTTTAGAAGATGAAGCACCAAGAAAAGCAAAATCCTTTTGGCACAAGCAAAGACAGCTATCTTTCACAGGTTTAAACCTATTTTAGTCCCAGTATTAGCCTTCATGTTGGCTGCTTTTATCTAGTTGTGGGGAAAGATCTTGCTTAAAAAAATTCTCCTATTATGGCTCAGATTAAAAAACTGGTCAAAGATCATGGAACTCTTGTGTGCCCTGGCTCTGGGGACACCAACGACTGAGAGATGTGGGACACACAGTACAGAGCAAGAATTCCTGTAACTGTTCCAGCTTAATCCACTTCCCCACAGGAAATGGCACCCATCTTCTTGTTTATTCCAACACAGTGGACTGTTTATAGGGTTTGAGATATACCTGTGGCACTGATGTTAAGGTGTATGTTTCTCTGTAGCTAGGATTTGTAATAGCAGGTTTGTGGTGTGTCTGTGTGTGCACATAAGGGGCTGTTTCCTGTCTCCCAGCCTCCACAACACCTACCACAATCCCTGTACCTATAAAAGAATGGGTGTTTTGGATTGTTTTTAATTAGTCTAAACATTCCTGCAACTTTTTCTAAAAAAACCCTAAACATTATTTTTTTTCCATTTTCTATCGTAGAAGAAATTTATGACTTATGAGAGTGCCTTAACTGCAGATATTTAATTGAAGCTTGCAAGATAGTCAAACAAAAAACGTCTGCCTCTTTCCAGCTGTCACAGTTGCTTAAGCCTATTTGGTACTGTATCAGGTAAAATTTTAACTATACTGAACAGTAAATGAAACTGTTTAGTAAACTATATCTCAAGGTTATAAGTATCTCTTCCGTAATTAGCCAGTAATACATTATTTCAATCAGCTAAAAGAAATAGCCAGTTGTTGCTACTGCCATAAAATGCATTTCTAAAACTGACAGGAAAAGAGAGCAACTGCTTGGAGCTTGTTTGTCCGTGCTGTTTGTGCTGTGACACTGTCAAATTGCACCACTGCAAGGCATTTGCTCTACACCAACTAGGCATGAAGCTGTGCTTAATACAAATTACACTCTGCACTTCACAAGCGAAATGCAGCTGAGTTTATTTGCCCAAACACGGGGATAAGTAATAAATTGGTCTCATGTAACTGGTTTTTAGCATTATTTTATATATTGCAGATGAACTCTCTTCTTTGGGCTAGTTTCCGGGATCCTATGTAAATTATCAGCTTCAACTCTTCACAAAAAATGTTCCCTTAAAAATCTGAAAATATTAGAGAATTTTTGATGATTTCTTACTAGGATGCAACTATAAACAGTTCATACACTGTTTATTCTCTCTGGACATTGAGTGAATGAAAATTCAATATTTTATATTTAAATTCTCAAATATATGGATGTGAAGTAAAATAAATTATTTAAACTTGGTTAAAATTAGATGTTTACACTTAAAACACTACAAAAAGAGGTGCACACTGTGTGGCATAAGTATGAAATAAGGATGGTTTAAAATTCCTGGAGTTTTAATGTCTTAAAATAAATAAACTTTAGTTTTTCTTCCTGAAGAAATAGCTAAGTAATTTTTGACAACTTTTGAACAAATAACAAGACTGCTAGAGATAATCTATTAAATATAAAGTCTTTGATTTAAAATGCACTGGGCATGGAATGTGAGTTTGAAGGAAAGCTGAAAATTGAAGCATGGAAAAAAAAGGAAATGGTTCATTTCAGAAAATGCTATATTCATTTTCATGGAATTTGAATGGCCCTGCTCAGGTTTTACTTATTTGATGAGAGATTATTTTCAGGAATAATTACATGGGAAAGAAGGACAAAAGCAGAATGTTGGAAGAGATTCATTTGTAGCAAGAGTGGGGTCCTGCTGGGTGAGTGATTATCAGTAACTTTGGCCAAGCAATGATAGCATCCTGAAGGCATCTATTCCACCCTACTAAACCTGTAATTTTGAAAGAGAATGTCACGCATGCATTTTTGGAAGAAATGTAAATGTAAGTTTGCTTTTATGATGTGATACGTTCCCAAGGTGCTCTGCTTCACCGGCCTCCCAGGAGGGCAGAAAACAGCCCAGATCCACAGGGGGGACAAGGCAGGGTGTCACACTTCTGCCGTGCCACCCCACGCCCATCACCTACACCCCTGTCCTCTCTACCTTCCTGTGGGCATCAACCTGTACATCACAGACCTGGTGAGCCTGGGCTGCAGGGGAACACTAATATTGAATCCCTGGCAGATGCTGAACTCCCAGAATGCAGTTTGTGCATTGAATTCTCACTGTTGTCTCCTGCTGAGGATCCACACTCAGATACTTGTACATTCTTGCATGAATTTTGAACATGTAGGAAACCTATTATGTTGTCTTCAACACATATGAGCCTTGGAGAACAGAGACTTTTAAAAAAATTGCATTTTCAAGAAGGCAGCTTACTGTGAGCACGTAAGTAATGTCCTCAGATGCTTTCACTTGCTTCCCCTTAGATTTTAAATCAGAATCAGGGAGCTGTTGCTCAGATTCAGCTGTGTACCTCATTGCCTTATATGCCAACAAAGGCATACTTCATTGCCTTGCCCAAGATATATAAAGAGATGTGGAAGGGATTTGTTTCTTCTATGAAAAATGGTGTGCTCTATATTAAGAGGGAATCTCAACCCTGTGGAGGGGATAACTTTCTCCAGAGCTGATCTCACACTGGAATGAACTCCGGAAATTTAAAAAAAATCCCCACAGACCTCACTGCCTTCTGCTCCAGTTGTGAGGCACTCTTCTTTGACCCTATCCTCTCTAATGTAAATATTTAACAATATACATATGTCAAAAGCAACAGTGACCACAACTCTGAAACTCTACCAAGCAAAGCACAAGCTTTTCCCATGGGGACACAGTATTACTGACGGTGCTTCCTGTATGACTGTGCTTCTCTGTACATAGCAGGACAGCACTGACTGTTCCACAGAAACCTCTGTAAGATATTAGAGCAGCTCTGGATTACTTTTGGGAGAAAAAGGTCTAGCCCTGAAGTCAGCTGCTAGCCCAGATACCTTTCAATTTGGATGAGCATTTGGAGATGATACAGGGAGACGGGAGGTACAGGCAGCCTAGACCTTGTGTCCATATTCCCTTGGATTTTGTAAAACATATTTATTTCACCTTTATACTGAGGTAGTAAGACCTGTGTTTTAACTAGTATGCCATGCCACTCCCTGCTAGTGGCAACATTTCAGGTATCTGAGTGCAGCACTCAAGGAACATGACATTTGTTTCACTTGCTACCTCATCAGGGACTAATGGCCAAGCTGATAGCCTGACCTAGTCTTTTTTCCAACTGTATTTCAAGACTGAGATGAACAAGTTAAGCTATTTGCTCAAATAAATAATCAAAAGAATAAATCTGGGTAATAAGAATTTGACAATAAAAGCTTTTTATTTCTTCCTTGGAATACAACACCATTACTTCTTTCTCTCCTTCCCATTCCTTTTGATTTTCCAGGTACCACTCAAATTGCCCATAAATCTTGCAATCCTAATTCAGAAAAAAAAAAATCTCTCAATCTCTACCATCTTCTAAAGAATAGTTCTGGAAAATGGTAACTGTTTTAAACATAACATTGCGGGTTTTGTTCATCTCTCAGCGCTCATGGTACTGAAAATATTGGAAGAAAGGCAAAATGAAAGCAGTAGAACAAAAATCTTAACTGTGTTTAGATTTTTTCACAACACATTAAATAGAAAAGACTTATCAAGATACACTATTAAATTAGCTGAAATCTGCCAATTCCACTGAGGTGCTACTACCTACATACACAAGATTGTCCAGTGTTTGTGAAAGGTTATACCCAGCAATAAAACTCATAGAATTTTAGAAATAGCACATATGCACCTGGGATACTTGAAATATCCAGGGATATTGCTGGGATCATGCTTTTAGTTGTATTTATGGGAACCCAGAGGCCTTAAGTAGTGATATGGCTCCTAATGTCCCTTCTTCAATTAAATATATCACAAAATCACAGAATTGTTAGGGTTAGAAGGGACCCCTGGTTATCAAATCTACATCTACCTATATATATCTACATACATAACCAAAACAATCCCAATACTTAAGATTTTATCTAATTAATGTGTGACTTGGGTCCCATTTAGAGGAAAAAAACCCCAAGCCTCATCTCCCTTTTCACCATGGGTGTGTGCATGTCCCACTCCCCTCCACTTCCTATCATTACAGGCAAATTTTAGATGTAAAAAATTATCTCCTGTCCATGTTTTCTGTCCCATCTTGAGAGGGAAAATGTACATATTAAGGTCTCATGCAGTTTGCTAAAAAGCTAAATGGAGTAGCCTTTGCTTGTCTGAAGCTGGCTGTTTGAAACCCACCCTGTGCCCCAGCATCTGGCTGCAGGCAGAAGCAGAAAGGTTAGTGTTTCTCTCAGCCCAATGGATTATACAGGTGCAGAAATGCTCTTCTGTAACACTACTATGGGAGCAAAAACCTGCATTTTTCTGGTGACAGCAACATTTTTACCATGGTTCAAGAGTTATTTTAATGTTCAATTGTTTTTTGGGTTTTTTTTTTCCTTTTGCAAGTGTTTGAAATACAAATTGAGTTAGGCATGCTGTTAATGATTCTATGATTCTATATTTTTAGGAATGACCACTCTACCTGTGCTCAGTGTGGCTGAAGAGAACAGCTGTTACTCTGGTTACATTATTACGCTTTAAAAATTCAAAGAGGAATCCCATCAGAAGCACTACTCCTTATTCACTTGTGCTCCCTAATGGCAACTTTAAATCCTGTATTCTCTATTGTCTTTGCTAAAGATGCACAACTTTGTGCCTTTGCTGTCAGAGACACAAGTATGTGGCAGCAAAATTCAGTCAGCACCTGACGTGCATTTACAGAACTTCTAAAGACTGTTATATATACATTTATCTTCTCTCTTTTGTAGAGGATATGTGATTTCTTCTATCAGTGCAGCAGCCTGTGATGTGATATACAATGAAACATGAGGCCAGTGCAACCAGATACCTTTTTTCTTGATATTGTGTTAAGGGTATGAGCTTTCTTTGATGTCAGTAAAGTCAATAATGTTCAGAGATATAAAAATCAAGTCAGTACTCACTGACTAAGAAAGTAGTACTAGACTCTCTTGCTAGCCTTGGTTTTTACCAACTTTTCTATTTCTATAAAAGAAAAAGCTTTTAAAAATTGACACAGATGTTATCTTTACAAAATTCTTAGACAATATTTGGAAAAGACTGTTCACTCCAAACTTATACCACCTTTTGGTCATTTCCTAGCACACAGAGAGGTGTCTTGCAGGGAAAAGCACTGCAGCTGGAATCCCCCATATCTTTCCCACAGAACTCACAGCAAATCCAAATTGAAAATTAATTGAGATTGGTGAAGATAAGCTAATGCCTGATCCCTTCTCAGTGGGCATTATATTTACTTTGACACATACCTGCATTTTTATAATCTGAAGAGCACTAAGAATTCTTAGGAACAAAGGGTGTTCACTGCACATTCCCACAAAGTTCATTCCATAGACTAGAGAATAAACAGTATAGTAATTTTTTCTTTTTTACACCTCTCTATAAATTATTTCAAACATGTTTTTTGTTTCTTAAGTATGCACACTGCTCAAAATCGTATAATAAAACAGATCTTTTACTGTTCAATTTTAGACCTTATGTAATAGAAATGCTGTGTTTAGTTTTGATTATAGGTAGACTACATGATACTTTTTTCTCTTCTTTTATTTTAGGACTAACTCCTAGAATAGGCTGACTCATAATTCCAAAGTTGGCGTTCACTGAATATTTACTAGTATTTCTTGTTATGTTCTATATCATTTGGTTAGTGATGGTGATTACTATGATGGATCATGTAATTTATAATGCATCATACAATCTATTTGCTGCATTACTCATAGAGATTGAAAACAGAGGGGCACAAAAATACCTCTCTGATGCTGTAACACATAGTTCTGAGTTCTGTTGTATTATCCTTTTCTATTTCTCAAACAGAACATGATTCTGGTGGCCAAATATGCAACAAACTACTTAAAAATCTAGTCATAAACTGACATGCACTAAAGTATGAATTGAAGAGGTTCTTGAATTATTAAAGGCTCCTCCTCATGCTCTGAGCATGAGTTTGAGCCTTGAAACTTTGCTTCTTATTCATACTTTGTAAATGAGGGCTTTTGCTATGTTTCCAGTTGAGCCTGAGCCAACTTCAGAGTAATGCCCACCCCTCAGGTCAGTTTACATACAGTATCTAAGGTCAGTACCCCAAATGCACAAAGCTGGGCAAGGGAACTTGCTGGATTCTTTTGCTGGGCTCTTTTACCTGGCACCTTACATTTAATACCAGCTGGGTCTGAGGAAGTGTCAATAAAAGGTGGAAAAGAGACTTGTGACTTCTTGTATCTTGCCTTTTGCACTCATAGCTGCCTATGATTTTCAAGAATGCCTGTAGCATGTGCCTTCCCAGAATCTAATGGGCTTTTTTAAAGTACAGCCCTGTCCAGAGTAGGACCATACCTGCTGGTGTCACACCTCGATTTACACATGGTGTTTTATAAGGAGATCAGTCACTGACTGAAATGTGACCATGAGTACCATAACAACATACCATAACACCTTTGAGCTGGCTGTCCCATGATCACTGCAGTGGCTGAGGATTATAACAATAATGGCAATAAGATAAAACAGGCCAGCTCATAGAATATAACAGCAGAGCTAACTGGGGACTAACATACCATGTATTTATTATATTGTGTAATAGTTTTCCTTCTAAAAGTCAGCATTGCCATGTATTTCTCCATCTTTTATCCAGAGGGCAACATAACTCTCTGTAACTGGGAAATCCTAAGATTTTAAAACACCTAAAATGAGGAGACATATTACCATATCATATAATGTATGGTAGATGTGACACTTCCTTTTCCTTCATCTCACTGGCAATACTATAGATCTACATATGTTAGCAAAGTAGATGATAGTCTTAAACAATGGCATTCTGAGCTTTCTTTTGTGTCCTCGAAATTTATATGAAGTATATCCAGTATATAAATACCAGTTTGCTCTAGTAAATACAGATGTAAAACTGCTAAAGAAATTAATTTACATGGTTATATTGGCTAAGTAATTGAGAAAGAGGCCGATTCAGATTAGCTTCCTCACAACCTCTATTTTAATGTCTGTACCTCTTTTCTAAAGGCCAGCTCAACTAATGTAAATGTCCCATGATCAGAATTGCATGCAGTAGTCTTGAGGGGAGAATCCGTATTTGGCACCATTTTCAATGATCAAGACACTTTACATGACATTCTTGTTTAAACGGCATGAAAATCAGAGTTAAGTGCTGTGCAAATGAGGGCAGAATAGAGCCCTTTGTAACTCATTTTCCAACTGCCCTGGGATCATCTGGAGGTATAACCACATAAATCCCCCGAGGATATGTCTCCAACTCTCTCCCTTAACATGCTGTTCCCTGATCACACTGGAAATCCACTCAATTTAGATTTAATCTCAGCAAAATCTACCCAGGACTTCCTTTCTAAATTTGAAATACTGTCTTTTAGGTGTTTTTTTTCCTGCTTGGGTTATTATGCTTAACTGCATTTTTCCTTAGCCATCCTCAAGCCTGCTTTTCTGTGGGGCTACCACTGTGTGCCAGGAGGGCAGGGGTCTCTAAAAATTAGAGATGAAACTGTTGGCTCAGCCTCATGCATGGGAGCATATTGCTTCCTCTGTCACTGACTGCTGCATGATGTTAGGATTGTGCCTTCTTTCTGCCTTACTTTTCTTATATAAAATATGACAATAATGTTTTCCAAACATTTTTAACTTCCTAATTTTTTTCATCCTAAGGCTCTGCATTGCATGAAGCAAAAGTACAAATATTGTCCCCACCCAAAAGGAAGCTTGTAATGAATGAGTACAGCAAATTTACAAGTAAAAAATAAATAGCAAGTCGTATGTGGGGAAAGAGAAAGAGACACAGAGACAGATGGATTTATATAAATTCAGCTTTTAAAGTGGTTGTTGGTTAGGGTTTTTTAAAATTAAATAATTGTAAGCAGTAACCAGCTGTAGTATTATTCTTCACTGTGTAATCTGCACAGTGAAATGTAAACAGGGCGTCAGGCTCTCCTGTGGCCATATGACCCTCTCAGCAGGAAAAGGGGGCACGGAGAGAGGCTGTGCACAGAGAAGCATACAAGGATATTCATGAGCTGGGAAATTTTGCAGCAAAAAATAGCTTTCCTGCATAGTCAATGGTGCATAGCGTTCGGTTTAAAAACCCTTATTAAATTAAGAGGAGCTTTCTGCATCCCCCAGCCTTTGCTGCTGCTGCTGTTTGTACTTCCATAATGTTGTTGAGAAAACTGGGGCTTAATATCAACTTGAAGGTTTAGAAAAATGCAATAACATTCAGATACAACTTGATTACAGACCAAACAGAGATATAGAACATGAAAACTGATATGTCTTGGGAATCTAGCTCTTCCAAATCCCTTTGTTCCTTTAAAAAAAAATATTTCTTAAAAAATAAATGTATGTGTTTAAATGCATTCCTTTGTCAACACAGGAAGATGGAGGGATTGGCAGCTAGGCATTTTTCAATTTGTTAATTATCTGATGTTTTCTGTTCTTTAAAATTATCTTGTTTTTCTTCCTTTATTTTTTCTCCAATTAAAAGGCTGAGCCCTTCTCTTGCACTCTGATCACAGTCCTCATGCTGTGTATTTAATACAGCATATTTTTAAATTCACAAACATACTTTTTCTGTCATTGCTCTAGCCACTATAGCTCTGACTACCTTTTTTGTTGTGGTGTAAACATCTTTTCCCTGTGGTATTTTTATGACATAACAAACCTTTATTTATTCCTTCATTTATTATTTTAAAAACCAATACAGTTTTCCACCCGAAATACCCATTTTTACATAACCTTGAGATGCCTATTCATTCTTTCTCAGGAGGAGTTCAGGGGAAAGGTGCAGCGCCCCTCTAAATCACAAATGAAATGAGTTTGTTGGCTTGAATAGTATTTCTCCTTTCAACCCTCACACATTTCAGTGCATTCCATTAGTCATTGTTCAAATGAGGCTGTTTTCTGACCCCAGAGGCAGGGGAGGAGGGAGTTTGGGGCTTAAATGAGTTTGCCGATCAGTACATAGAGGCACATTGTTTCTCATCTTATATTTTGCATGTTCTGTTTACAGAATATAACCCTGGTTCCCACTACCAAAATGTTTCAGGTTTTGAGCATACTGTATGTTTGATGCAGCTAATTTAAATAAATGACTTTCACATTTAAGCAATTAAACCTATAATTAGCACTGTTTGAATGAACTAATCAGCTAATACCCTATGACACATGGTCCTTTTTTTCTCTAAATATTTTTAAAGGGAAAGGAAAGGGATTTATAAAAAAATTATAGAAGAGGCAGTAAAAAAAATAAGCTTTGATTCATGAAAATTAAAAAACACCACCACAAACTATTTAGACCAATGTTTGCCTTTTGCCTTCCAGGGAATGTGGAATTATGCACATTCATTTCCTCTGAATTCAGGGGAAAAGACTGCAATAAACAAAGTAGTGAATCTTTTTTAAAATGAGACAAACTTCTACCGCTGTTGTGTGTTTTTAATACCTAGACACACTTTCAGAGGTATTCTGGGCTCACTGTATTTTAAAACGTGTCCATACATCTAATCCAGTGCAGGAGAGCTGTGTAAGACACACCCTTGGGAGGTTCCCTCTGACTGGCAGAATTTTAGCTGCTCTCAATAAGATGGAAATTTATTAGGAAGAAATTATCCTGGTGTCCTCTGAAAAACAGCATTTCTGATAAAAATCCTGTTCTCTGACAGAAGTCTAACAAGCTACATTTGCTATCTGGTTTCACTCCTTAGATTCATCTGTTAATTTTAATTCCTATGTTGCACTGCTGTGTATTTATGTTCTGAGGCAGACATGATCTATGTGTGCCAGTGGAGACTGAGATGGTGGTGGTGAGAGAGCACAAGTTTAGGAGAAAGTTTGCCTTTTCTTTTTTTTTTTCCCTCTACTTACAGGGGAAGAAAAGCCCTTACATTTTTATTAAATCTGGAATTTGTGGATAAATGTTGTGCTTTTTTTTGTGTCCATGTTGCTATAGAATTCTGTTACTTGAGAAATAAGCCTAACTTGCCATATATTTATTCTTTTCTTCAGCACTGTTGTCCCTAAATGTCATAGTGCCGCACATAGACCATACATCACATACAAAAATTTTACTTTTTGTTTTTGCATTAGAACACCATTCAGTGTCCTCAAATGTGGAAAACAGTTTGAACACCTTTGAGTTGTTAAACTCTGCCTGTTTTCACAGCAGCTCCACTAAGGCTGGGATCTAAGATCCTTCTCTGCAGCCTGGTTTTCCCTCAAGTCTCTACCTCACATGGAGCTGAGGCCAGAAGATTTCCAAAGAAGAAATGTTGATTTTTAATAAATGAAGCTGGCATTAGGAGCCCTTCTCCCAGGATTATGACTTACCAGAGTCAATAGGTATCAGTGGTCTGTTCCTGCAGAGCCAAAGGACATCAGGAAGATGGCAGATAGTCTTTAGTGGTTATATGGCTCACCAAAACTTAAGAGAACTCGTTTCTCCTTCTGTGTGATAACTGCCTCCTGAAAGTACTTTTTCATCTGTCAAGCTTAGGGCAAGAATTAGTTTAGATTTTGATTATTTTTGTCAAATATTTTGGGTAGAGTAGGAGAGAAAAAAAGGGTCAGAGGAAAGTGCTGCCATACCAAAACTTTTAAAAATAGAATTAGATTCACCCTTGCTTTGGGTGGAAAGTCTCACTTCAAATGGGAATTTTGTGGGGTTTTTTGTGGTTTTTTTTTAAATAAGAGAAAGGTATGCTACTACCCTATGCAATCAATACTGAGAAGATCTGGGTTTAAACCATTTGGTTCAGAGAAGAAACTTGTACCTCAGGCTTTTATACTTTGTGGCGAAGGATTTCATCACCCAGTCCTTTCCCATGGTGGTAGTCTTTCTGCCTGATGCTTCCAAGTATTTCCTCCAACCTGGACAAAGGAAAAACTGTATTTTATTAAGATTTAATATAATTTCTTGGCTATGCTTCTGAAAATCAGGGTATTGATATCTGAATCACTGGCAGCTCTCACTGCAGATGAAATCTGAAGGAGCAGCAGATGACCAACAGCCCAGGAAAATCAAAGTCTATGTATTTAATGCTGAGTAACTAATCACTGAGGCACTCCAAACTTGAGGAATTTACAAATTTTAGCCTTAATCTTGCTATGTTTTGGAGCTCATGTGCAAAACTAGAAGCACTCATGCCCTATTACATAACAGAGGAATTTGTCAGTATAGAAAGAGGTATATATACCATTTCAGAGGTATATTATACCAGTGAAGTTTCTAGAACAGGTCATGAGAAAATAGATAATTTATTATTTTGGCAGCTTTGTGTAGTGAAGTGTAGTGAATATTATATGACCAGGCTGGCAAAGTTCCCACATGGACTGCAGAACCTTCCCCTATGATAAGAAAATCCTGAGCACTGACACTCAGCATTAGTAGGAGGAGGTGGCCCCACAAGTCATCCCACGGGATCATGGTCAGTCTTGCAGAAATTCTCTGGAAATCTCAACTATGATCACTCCAGGGTGCAGATTAACTGGACCTTTTCTTAGTGCACATCTGCCAAATCTATAGCTTGGCACACTAAAGGCTGGCACACCAAAGGCCTGCTAGGGAAATTCCACTAAATTATTCTGATCATAATTTCACAGATTTGGAACAAAGCGTTTTTACTACCAGGTAAATCATAATTTCTTGAGCAGAATTAAAATGGGAAAGACTTCAAAACTATTTAAATATATATTTTTTTATTTCATAATGTCTGTATGATATAAAATGATGGTTGTTCTAATTAAGTATTGACAGCAATTACCTCTGAATGCAATTCTTTAAACACCAGGAAATCTCCAGTTCAAGCAGCTTCTCTGACATAACTACCTCCTACACAGCACTCTAGCCTATCACTTTGTTAGGATCTACGCCTCTCCAGTGCTGTTGGAACAGCTGACCTCATGCACCAAAAATTATATCTGCAAAAAGATTCTAACTACTATTCCAGTTGGTTCAAAGTTTAAGATTCTACTTTGAAACGTAGAAATGTTATTTTCAAAACTATTCTGCTTGTTGTTTCTATTCACTGTTTCCATGGCAGAGCTGAAAAACTGTTACAGCTGTGTTTTGGGTGGTCTATTGTATGCCACTGTTGGTTTTGATTATTACATTCAACACTCTCTTGGTATGTGTTTCACTGTCCCACTGTCTCCACATAAATATGGAGTGGTGCTGCCTCCACCCGTTGTTTATTCAATTGCTCTGGCTTACAAAGTGGGAAACCTGACTTTTTTTCCCTCTTCTGCTTAGGGGGTTCACAGCTCCTAGGAGCGCGCCATAAACACTAGGTTATAGCTCAATATTTAAGAGGACATTGCTCTGCCCTTCCCTCAGGAAAAGTTGCAGAGTCAAATATAGAACATAGAAGAAGCAGCAGGATTCAATGTCCAAGGGATAATGATGGCTGGTGAGATGAGGACACCAGGTTTCTGCTGGTCAAATAAAAAAAAAAAAAAAAAAAAAAAAAAAAAAAAAAAAAAAAAAANTTTTCTGGTGGTAAAAAAAAAAAAAAAAAAAAAAAAAAAGAAGAAAACCCAAAACCAACAACAATAAAAAACCCAACCAAGTAATGTAGAAAGACAGATCTAGTCTAAGGTATTCCTGACCTGAGTTTTAAACACTTTCTTATAAAGACTTGCTAAAGTAAATCAGGCAATACACAGTACATTTACCTGGAATATACTGCACAGTGTAATGGAGACTAACTTTCAATAACATGGGGATGAATGTCTGAATTTGAACATTGCTCAAAAAGATGTGATCTATTAAAGGTTCATAACCCTCAAAACTGAACTATGAGTAGTTAAAATACCAACTGCTGTCTGCAAAACATACACATCATTTGTTGCAGAAAATAAAAAAAAAAAAAAAGGGGAAATAAAAGACACAGAATTGTGAAAATGAGTGACTGATGGTGTAAAATTAATGATTACCTGTAAAAAAGGACAGTTGTAAATACAGTGTGTCTAAGTTGACCAGAAGAATGCTTCCTGCCCTGTGCATCAGCTAGCCTGGATCAGAGCAAACTGAAACCATGTTGGGCCTGTCCTCTCCTGCTTTCAATCATCTGGCATTGGATCTTGTGCAGATGAAGCAGAACCTTGCAGCCTGGCCATAAGAAACATCCTTTAGAAACCTGAATCTGAAAGTGGGCTTAGGACAGCTGAGACATGTACCTGGAATCAGAAGTAACTGATGCCTTGCAACAGTCAACAGGAAACTTTCTTATGCCGTGTATTTTTCTTAACTATGCGATCTCGTCTGGTTTTAATTACTTGACGTAAGTGTTCCCATTTTATTTTGGTATTTTTTTGTCCAGTTTTCACCAAGAATAGGAAATATGCAAAGGCAAGATTTTAAACTCAAATCACAATTCAAAACTTTTGGTGTTTGTCTGAAACTCACTTGAGCTGTCTGCATGTGTGTCTCTACGTTAGTTTGGGCAATATTGTTAAATGAACTTTTTGAATGCAAGATTTTCAATCATTGATGTAAAACTAAGTCATTGTTATTTGTGAATTATTAAAGGGTTTTAAAATTAGGATCAATTCTCATGAAGGAACAGTATACAAGATAGGACACATCCCCCTCAACACCACTAAGCTTTTGTATTCAGGAGAAACAGAAGCCTGTAACCTACTTGGATTAAGAGTAGAGCTGGAGTTGGTTGAACACCTGAAAGGTCATAACTCTGGATTAAATGGGGATGACCACAAACCCCATACATTGTGTTGTGAACACCATTGCCTCCTCTCTTTCCTCTGGCTATATCCAAGTCTTGAATACATATTCCAAGGAACTGTGACCTAAATTCAGATGATTGATCTCAGTAGCAGTAGAGTAAACTTTCAGTATATCTTCACGTTGACAGTGAACCTGGTATCAAACTTTAACCTGCAGCACTTTGCTTTCCTATAAAATAAAAATATTCCATCTTAAATCACTGCCTTTTCAGAAACCTCAACAAAACCACGAAGACCAACTTTTTTTCCCCTTTCCACTGATTTCCATATAATTCCAAGTTTCTTATCTCTCTGATTTCTCATGTACTCCTCCTTACCTTTCCTGATCTCCCACAAAACCCTGGCAGAATACCAGCAGATCTGATAGCTTCTTCTGGGCTGGCTGCCATTACCATATTTATGTCCTTCAGGGTTTCTGTGGGACTGATGACGCACAATACATCATTGGGCTGCTGTGACCAAACAAGGTTTGTGTGCTGCAGCTTCCCCCAGCATTTTGCCAGAAGTGCTGAGACCTGTCAAGGGGATGAAGAAAGATGAGTAAATGTAGATGAGGGATGGAGGAATAGTGTTGAAACAGAGTAGATGTTGGGTAGGAGGAGAGGTCTAAAAACAGTGGCAGGGGGAAGAGTTAGTAGGTGTTTCAGAAATATCTGAAATTGAAGGGGAAATAGAAGTACTCTGGTTCAGGATAAATTGTAAGGAATGGACTATTAGAGGGAAATGAAAATTGGGAATTAGACAGAATAGATGAAAAACAAAAAGCTGAGTTTGTATGGGGAGAATGATGATGCTCCACTCAGCACAGGATATGATGATGAAAAATAAACTTCCATAAGATTTACCAAAATAAGGATTTTTGTGTCTATGCCTTTGGCTGAACTGAACTGTACTTTCCAGCCCTTGTGAAATAGCCTGTCCCTCACTGTGGTCCATCACTGAATGAGTATTAATTCATGATGAGTATGATGAGGATTATGTCTACATGGCAGGATAGGATCCCATGGGTGAGCCTTGCAGTGCTGCTCTAACTGTGTGTTGGGAGTACAATGGGATGTGCTGCCTGCTCCTTTACCTCACTGCCAGCAGAAGAAGACCTGGCTTCATGAACTGACATGTGTGACTTGAGAGACATCAGTTTGAACAGCTGAGGAATCAGTGTCCCAAACACACAAGGAGAGTGTGTCTGCCTTGATGCACACCACCGGGTTCCACTGATCCCATGTTCTTATGGTATGTGTAGGAATAGGATTTGCACACAATATGCCTACAGAAATGCCATTCTGAAATTAGCAATAAATTATGTCAAGCTGTATGCATGATGTATGCTCCCAGTTTCTTACAAGAAACACCATTAACTTAAATTTTAGGTTGTTAAACTTCATTTAGCACCATCGTACCCTGTAAAAATTCAAGGCTGCTAATGCAGTCACTCAGCTCACTATTCCAGTATCCCCTCTCAGTCTCACCTCTTAACTCTTTATCATAATGAGCAGTTTCCTTGAAGAATGGTCGTGGGAGATGCATGACAACCCGAAATACATGTCAATAAAAATTTTGGAAGATGAGGCAGAGGGGTCTCTCCTTTTCATATTACAGCCTCATTGCCTCACTGAGACTATGACAAGTGTAATCTCTGCCTACATAAAAGCCTGCTTTTTCTCTAAAGATTTTCCCAGTGACTCAGTTTGATTGTTTTGAATCAAGGACATTAATTTGAATTTGAATTTTAGGATTTCTAAAGTGTCAAAAGCTTAAAATTGTGCCAAAGCACATATATTTACAACTAAGACCTGGGAAGAGTGAACGAGGTAAAAGCAGTAAACATACAGAAATTAGTCTGGACAAGTTATCAACAATAGGACTTTATTTTAAATATTTCTTCTGTACAAGTTAATAAAAATGAAGCTTAAGCATTGAATACTTAAAACAACTATTATTGCTTTTGACTTATTTGCCATCAGATGTGCTCCCTAAAACTATATAGAGAATCCTGAGCCACCAAATGGAAGTGTGACTGAAGATCATATACAAACTACCTGCCACCTACCTTGCAAAGGGAATAGTAGCAGCAAGGACTCAACCCATGGGTATATCCTTCCATGAACTTGACTACACACACTTGTCATGTGCTCATCCTGACACCCTCAGCCCACTGTTCTTTGAATTACTTCACTAAAACACCCTCAATGACCTCAGCTGTGTCTGGCAAACACTTCAGTCTGGCCCATAATGCAAAGAAGTTCAGAAAATTGAAACTTTGTTCATCAAAACGTCAAATGGTTCAAATGTTTGGGTTTTTTCAATGTCATGTTTCAGTGTAGAAATAACTCCAGGTGTGTGAACTCCTCCTTGGTTTTGATCCCTATGATATGCATATTACTAACTAGGGTGTGATTATAATGTATGTGTGTACATGAAATACAAAGGTTGTATGAAGACTTAGAAATTTTTCAGCGCTCATGCTATTAATGTAAAAATATCTTGTAATTGTCCTAGTTATGTTCATAATTCTTTAGCTGACTAAATGTCTCTTCTCACACTTTCATTTATTCTTCTCCTCAAATCTTAAGATGACTGCTTTAAAAATGCAAAAAACTAGAATATTGTGACTTAGAGTCTTAGTGCCTGAATTCAGTCCAGAATTTCACATCTCGTTAAGGATGTTGCTAAAACAATTACAAAGTTGTTTTTAAAATAATGGGCATTGTTGTGCTACCCTTTCTAGCTAAGACATGCAGGTCCTGTGATAATTGTACTTGCTTTTTTGGCTTTTGCAAATTAACACACATCTTGTTGGTTAATTTAAAGGCTTTTATCTTCCCTCCAAAATTTCTATCTTTATTGGATTCACATCTGTAGTTTTATTTAATGCGAACCAGATGTTGAAATCAAGGCAATATTTACTAAGATACTTGCTCTGAAGAAGGCCTGCTACAGAGTGTTGTGCCAGTTCCTGGGTGTCAAGCAAAAATAAAGTGTTCCGAAGGTTTTTTCTGTTTGTCTAATTAGAACCAAACTTTCTAATCAATAACTTTCAAACTTCAAACTCCACAAGCAAAGAGAAATGGGAAAATGCACTAAAATTCCACAAGCTGTTGTACTTCATGCACAAAACACTGTGTTTTTGTTAAAATGGTGGGATTTTAGTGCACCACTATAAAAACCACAATGGCATGGCTGGAGAATACATGCAATGGGATGATGCTGGGAAGACAGCAGAGAGCAGAATGCACTCTTAGAATCAGAAATCAAAGCTAGCAATGAGGGTTGAAGCTGGGAGATGCAGCTGCTGCCGTTGAGCAGCTGGCTGGGGGTGTCCTGTCTCCAGGAGAGACAGTACTCCTGATGGGGGACAAGTTTCCAGTCAGAGGGAGCTCAGATCTGCTGCTTCTCCAGAGATGTCAATATCTTTCCATGCTCTCTACAATATGTGCATGCCAGACTTGTTTAAAATGCATCTAATACATGAATTAGATACATGTTCATTTTTTTTGGTCATTGTTTGCACATAGGTGATTGAGTAGTATACCAGGAAGGTAGGAGATGTCAGAAGAATGGAATCTAGGAGATAGAGTAGATAAAGATGTATTTAGTATATATTTTCCTTAGCCTCTATTTTTCTGTGCAAACTCATTATTCACTTAAAGGAGAGGCACAGCCAGTCTTTCGTCCTCATGAGCTGGAACATTTTGCTCTTGCAGCATAATCAGATTTTCCAAGCAAAACTCCTGGTTATTTCACTCACATTTATGCAGCCATACAAGGCCTTGGCAAAATTCAAGCACTGCAGAGCATGGTAACATTTCAAATTATAAAACTTAAAATGATAACATGTTCTTAAATTTTAAAGACCAAATTAAAAAAAATTATGTTGTGTCTACAAAATATGCATACAGGTAACTGATTGCATTTTTCATGTATTGAGTGTACAGTCTAAAGCAGTGGAAAGAGTGCCTGAAACAGTGACACCCAGAATCTCAATGGATCGGATCCTGCATGCTTTCATTTCCTGGCAAGTTTGGGCATGCGTTTTGCAAGTGCAAAGGTCTAAGATCAAATTAAGATCAAAATGCTTATGATCAAATCCTTACAAAAAAATGGAGTATGAATTATAAACATGAAATAAAAGACTTAAAAAGAATCTGTGTAGTAAATAATATTTTTTCAATATACATTTCTTTATGCAATTGGTTGGGACTTTGTGTTAAAATAACTGAATAAACAAAAGAGTGGCACTGCATGTTTTGTAGTAAAGTATAGCACTTGGTTCAAAACAACATGGTCAATGCAGTCCAGGTTTTGGTGGGACCTTGTTTCAGTTACATGGTAAAGACATAGTTACAAGTTCCTGATTGCTCTTAAATTAATCCCAACTTGATACCGGGCACAGAATTTCTCTGTGCATCATTCCTTTTCACACCAGGTCTCCTGTCCATCTCTGACTTGTTCTGCTTAGTATGTATATCTCTTCTGTGCAAGATCCAAATGCAAATCCTTAAATCATGGTTTCCTGAGGTATAACTACATTTCTACCATTGACTTCCTCAGTCATTCACCTTTCCCTTACCTTCCACACCTGTAAAATAGGGACAGAGACCTATATGCAGGAGGTTGCACAGTTTTCTCTTAGTGCTGATCACTACAGTGTCTCTATGAATGTTTATAAAGTGCTTTGAAGATGAAAATTGCCAAATAAGCTAGGGATGATTATTATAAGTTAATGAATAAATTTCAACATGTATTTGATTGCCAGGTAATTCAGAAGGGAATCACCAACCCTACCCTCTCTTCGAAGAAGAAAAGTTGACAGTCAGCTAGTTGCTAATTAGCACTCAACTGAAATGCCTCCAAAGCTGAGTGCTCCCAGTTGAGTCCTTTAAAAAGTAATCTTTCAACTAATTGAAATACGCTGAAAGTTGAGCAGTGGGTGAGGTGTGTAACAGGTAAATCGGTATGGTGGAGTTGGTTATGCAGAAGGAATACTAAGTTTTCCAGGTAGGAAAAGCCAGCCAAAATTATCATCTCCAGTAAATCACTGGCCAAAGCGAGAATCTCTTTTTCATACTGACATATCTGTTCTAAGACCCAGGTTAGGGAGGAAGGGTTGCTTAAAGAGTGTGTTGAAGCCTAGTGTTGTTTATGTCTTACAATATTAAAGGGTAGTTATCATGATTCTTGCTTTGGACTGAGAATAAAGAAATCTGAAATAAAGCATTGCCTAATACATTAAAGCTGAGTGACTGTGCCACCTGCATTTAATTCATATTTAGCTTGTCTGTAAGGGAAACTAGAATATCAGAAAGGGGCTCAGATGCTTCAGGCCCTTTCCTCTCTCCTGACCTGTCTGATTTTTTGCTGGAGGGTCAGTCTGCCAGACCACAGTCTGCTCCTGCAGCCTCCCCCACTTCTTTGGAGATTTTTTTTTTGGCTGTCTGCCAATGCTATAAACCGCAGCACTGTCTTCTCGGCTGCTGAAGGCTGTTTTCTTCCTCAGCCGCTGGGAGATGGCTGCAAAAGGCAAATTACAGGAATTTCATCCCTTTCTTTCCCCTGTTTGACTGCTCTAGATTCACCATCCTCAGCATCACTTCTTCATACTTTCTTCAGGGAAAACACTCCCAGCAAAACTTGCTGAGCACTTTGAGTGGAGAATCTCAGTTGCTGCAAACAGTCCTTCCCAGCATCAGTCTCCAGTGATAATCCACCCCAAACTTCAGCAGCATGCAGCCCCATGCTGCTGGGGGGGTGGGGGAGGGGACACTCAATATGTAGAGTGGGAAGCTACCAAGGTGGGCATGATTCATGGAAAGGGAATTCTGCTCCAAAAGGGGCTATGGGCAGGTATGTGCAATATGAAGGAAAAGGGGAGATGGAACAAAACAAGACATACGTGTTCTTGAAGCTGTTGGATTCTCGAAAGCAGCCTTCATTGTGTCCTCAGAGAATCAACAAAACCAAGGTATATTAAATCTCTTTGCTGTTTTACTAGTCTGGAAGATGCTATCAATGGACAGATACACTCCTGAAGCTGCTGCAGCCCAGAGAAGCTTCCCTGGAGGACAAGGGCTGAATATATCACACTTTAGACCTCATACTCTCCCCACAGCACCTGTTTCCCTTAACAGTAGTCCCCCTCACATGGTCACAAAGTACTTTGCAGTTACAGTGCCCAGGTGTGATGCTGGGTTGGTGGAGGCTGCCCAAGCCCACTGTCCACTCAGGTGCTGCACTGACAGCGTGGTCAGGAGCAAAATGAAGCCATTTAGGCTTAAAGCAAGAGTCTCCTGGGAGCTGAGGAGCTGGACTGCAGCTGGAATGGAGCTGGTCTGGGAGCTCCCACAGACCATATCCCTCTGCAATGGCACAAAGGGAGGACACTTAAAACACACAGCACTGGCTTACCACAGCTTAATCAGAGAGATGGTAAGTCAGTTTGTCTGCTATATCTTGGTGGGTTTAAAAGGCCAATCAATGTAACATCAAGGTAAGATTTTCACCACTCCAAGTTTGTTCCATGTTTACTTCCCCTGCTCTGTCTCTTTCAGGTACTGTGCTGGTCCTGGATGAGTAAAGCAGACAGACTGCTCAGTCAGGCATGGGCAGGCTCCTCAAAGACTGCTTTCAGCTGAGCATTCATATGTTTCCAGACAAAATTAAATATCCATTTTGACTGAGGACAAAGACGTTGTGTACACTGAAGAACTCAAAAACATTCAAAATCCTTCCGTGTTATCATCAATTTAGAAGTACTTCTAGCATCACTAGTGAGTGCTGGAGCTGTAACTCTAATTTACTAGGATTAAATAGGGAAAGAGAATTCTTAGAATTTTCATTTGTATTGAATTATAATTATACCTAATTTATGCAAGGTAGGCTTGAGTCTGCAAAAAGCCTGAAGCATTTAAAAGATGTGAACCCTTCTTGCCATGCTACAAACTCTGAAATACAGTAGTTTTGGTGGGTCCTACTTATGGATTTTTTTAAAAACCCTTCTGATAAAAACAATTGTGTCATTCATTAATGACAGAAAACGAAAATTATCCCAACAATAATAAAAGGTGATCTACACGGAAAAAGTCTTGAAGTGAACCCTGAGCTCAGTAATTTTTTAAACAATGGATTGAACAGATTTATTTGGTTTCCTGTCCACAAATTATCTGTGAAAAGACACTGTTTTCTGGAATATATTTTTATTTCAATGTACTAATATTTAATGCAAACAAATTACAGGTTCTACTTTTGCTATAAATTGCAAGCATCTGGTACACTCTATTCTGTAGCTGTAGAAATGAATGGAATTAACCTGAAGCCTGTCAAAATCTGTGTTTGAGCTGTGCAGTTGAGTACATGTTACAGATGGTTGGGTATTGCTGGTGGTTCTTCATTGTGCATCCCAGCTTTTGATAAGCATATTTCATTTAGTCACTCTTGAGCATTCACAGGAAAACAGTTTTGTTCTTTTACCTAAGGCCACTCCATCAGAAGTCTTCAGTGCTATCTGGCTTTTGTATAAACAAAGGATAGTTTGAAAATGTAGTGTTGTTAGTTTTTAAAAAAACAAATCTTGTTTACTTGAGCATTCTCAATATTCAAGTACTTGTAGTTTTTATCTCTTCATATGTTATGTGCCTAGATCAGTCTCTCCTTTACTCTCTTTCAACAGCTACAAACCACCTTAAATGTATCCTGATAAACCTGATTTCTGACAGAGACTGAACAGTCAACACATACTAGGGATAAATACAGCAATTACACCTATTTTCAGCGGTATCGCTTTTCTACATTATTATTATTATTACTAAGCAGTTATTAAAAATAGTGCAGCCTTCAGAGCTGCTTCGATTGTCAGCCTGGCAAGGCGAGGGCTGTGCCTTGGGCAGGGCTGTGCTGCAGGGCTGTCCCTGGCATGCTGGGGCAGTGGCAGCACAGGAGCCCTGCCAGTGCAGGCTGGGCAGGACCCCCTGTGCCAGCTGCTCCAGCTCGGACAGATGAACAAATTCCTCTGGTTCATCCTTTCTTGCTCTCTGCTTTTGTCCTGGAAGTTTCTGCTCTTGTTTTTTGGTCCTTCTACCATAGTGCAACTGGGCTACTCAGAGGTGCTACAGGTATCGCAGAGGTGGGTGCAGAGGCAGAGGACATGCACCCTTCTGCTCCACCAGACCCACACTTTCCCGTGAAATGAAGGGAAATCGTCCTCCTGAGCTGTCCGAGTGCCAGTCCTTGACTTGCGTGGGTCCTTCTGTTTCTGCCCAGGAGAGGGCAATCCAGCACCCAGGCAGCAGCCAGATTATCCCAGCCCTCCTTTGAGGTGCCGAGGGGCCACGTGTGGTTAGTGCCTCGCCAGAGAGACACAAAACGTGGCTCTGTGTCGGCTGGTGGGGTCTCATGGCACACTTCCAGCCAGCTGGGAATCACAAGCCTGTGTCCCGGTTCCTCTCTGCTCTGGTGCCTTGTTTTGTGCTTATGTGCAGCATTCAGGCAGGGTTAGGGTAAGCCAATGCACTGTGCAGGTTTGGGGTCTGTGGAACCAAGGATGTGTCCCAGCATTTCCTTTGTGGCCTCCAGGGGCTGGTGTAAGTCTCACCACTTTGAGGTGCAGCAGGACTGGCATGTGCACAGCCCACACAAAGACAACGCTGCACACGGTTTCCTCCTCTGTTGGTAGCCATGCCTGTGCACAGGCACAGGAATAGACTCATTTCACATTTGGGAAGACTAGTCTCTTCCTCTTGTTTTCCTCCACCTCTTTATTTCCTCTGCTCACATTAAACTTGTATTCCAGATTAAGGAATTTATTGAGTGCCCTAAATCTTGGGCCAGATATTTGCCTTTGACCCTTGGGCCACTTTGGGTAGCAGCTTGAAGCCAACGGTGCGGGGGGTTTGGAGCAGCCCAGGCAGTGGGGCTGGCTGCGTGCCCCCTAGCCCATGCCCAGAGCACACACAAAACTTAAAAGGCAACAGATCCAAGTGGGAATCGAGATGACACTGTCAGGATCCCTGTAACTTTATGTTCCTTTGATTCTGCCTTCTGTTTTACTGTTCTGCACATCACACTAGTCTAGATGATAACAGGCAACTGGAAGAGCTGCTGGAGCCTGTAATTAGCAGGCTCCTACCCTGGGACTTGGTTCTTGCTGGTGGGCTGTAGGTGTGGGATAATTTGCCAGTTAATCAATGGGAATTATTAAAATATCACTGCATATTTTTGCTTTGTGCTAAACCCATACACAGAAGCTCTTATAAGGGGGTTGAGAGGAGTATCTGGGGTTTCTACTCATGAAAGCAAATCCTACTGCTCCTTCCTTTCCCACCACCTCAGCCAAAATAAAAATACTAATATGATTGCCATGCTTAACTTCAGTGGAACAGTGAATTTTAGCTTAATCAAAAAGTCCTCAAAACAGAAATAGCTTACAAGCTTTGCAAAATTCCACCATTTTAATTACAGAGAGCAGTGTGTCCCTTCTTAGGCAAATATATTATATTTTGGATTTGCTTTGCAAAGAAGGTAAAATCCATAACTTGGTAGATTCCTGGTTGGGTTTTTTTGACATTTTTAAAAGTATGTCGTGCTTTGGTTATAAAGACTGTGTTTATTAGTGCTGTAACTCTATTTTTTCTGGTCATTTTGGTTTTAGGTTTTAAGGTAGCCTTGTTGGGATCTTTTAGAGTACAAGGTAGATGCAGAGAAGTTTTCTCGTAGGTGTGTAGCCATGTTACAGGCTTTTCATGGGGTCAGCAAACCCTGGCAGAACACTGTCACAGTCACTGCAGCTCTGCTGAGCCAAACATTGCACATGCTATTTATTAAACTCAGCACCTCCAGTAATGGTACTGGAGTGGCAGTGTAGTATTGCTACATAGCTAGGGTGCTCTTAAAGAGAGATGTGACATTCCTCATGTATTATCTGTTGTCTCTGTGTTTAGTGACAGAAGCTGTGGGAAGTCTATAAAAACAGCTCAATACGTCACTTCTTATGGAAACTGTTATTCCATAAGAACATTCAGAAATAGTTTTGCTAAACAACTACCAGTAGGAGAAAGATAAATTATTATTCTGATCAGTGGTCAGTAGAATATAAAGTATGAAATTTCATATTTTATCCTGAAAAGAGAGGTCAGACTTTCCAGAATTAGCCAAATGCCAGTGAAAACTGGAATTTTTCAAATATGTCTTAAAATATTCCTACATTCAGTCAGATTTGGATTAAATTTTTGACAGTCAGTAAAGCCATACCATGCTCAAATATTTTTCGGGATTATTACAAAAATTTAGGAAAAGTAATGGTGTGTGCCTTGATTTCCCCATCTGTGAAATGGGCGATCCCGCAGCGCTCATGCAGAGCACTCCGACTGAGAACCGTTGTGGCTGCAGCTCATTGTTATTCTCTTAATCATATTAGTTAACTAAATCTGTTCCTAGAGTGGTTCCATTTGCTTGAATGAATTTACATGAGAGATTAATTCAGCGCTGTTTATTGTTGTTTTTACATTTATTCAGTACTGTAAATAATGCCTGATACTTTACAGCTGTGTATGAGGACAGCCTGTGCTTCGAGGACTTTTTCGTACAGGTAATTTGAAGACTCCCCTCCTAGACCTGGCACTTTCCCATTGAACGCATGAGCCCATTTTGTTTATTCTGTATTTTTAGGACTTTTAGTTCACGTGGTGTCCGCTCCCAGCACTTTCCTGCAAGTATGATTCAACAGATAAAGTTCATCCCTCACCTCCAAGGGGTGATCTCCTCCCCTTGCCCTCCCCTCCTCCCTCGGGACCCCCCTCCCGAATGTTAGAGATTCACTGGCAACGCTCTCGAACCGCTACTGGATTTATGCCCGGCAATGATCCCAAAAACTGGGAGCAGTCTCCCACCTAGCTGCCGACGCCTTTACGCCGGACAGCGGCCTCTGAAGTGACCCATTCGAGTACGGCGGACCCCGCCGAAGGGCACTGCCGCCGCTCGTCCGGGG
>VZRH01004430.1:931658-953449 GCA_013397555.1 Urocynchramus pylzowi
GATGGCCGTGGCCTGTGTTTATGTATTTTGTAGTAATCACATTTCTGACATTACCCGCGGGGTGATTGGCTCAGGCAGCTTTTAAACCACCTATATGCTAACGAGCCCGCCGCGGCTCCGGCGGGGGCCTGCGGGGGCACAGCGAACCCCAGCCCGCACCTCTGCCAGGCGGGGAGCGGGGGGATGGCATTTCTGAACTAGTCGGCAGCGCGGACAGGAAATGACCCCTCCAGAAACTGCTGCTTTAAAACCGAGCGGCGGTGCCTGAAGCTATCCAGCCTCCCTCTCCGTGTCTGGAGCCTGTGCGCTCCCGCTCCCCCCACCCCCCGCCCGTCTCCGCCGGAGCGGGCTCCCACAGCAGTCCCCAGCCAGTGCGTGCAGCCTGGATGTGTGTGTGTGTGTGCGCGCCGCTACTTTGTACTGTGAAGAACACACAGCCCATGTGCTCTGTATGGATGTTGATGATACTCTGTGTAGCTTGAATCTCTGCAAGCAGGCAAGATGTCCAGCACACCACATGACCCTTTCTATTCTTCTCCTTTTGGCCCATTTTATAGGAGACACACACCATACATGGTGCAACCAGAGTACCGAATATATGAAATGAACAAGAGGCTGCAGTCGCGGACGGAGGTAAGTCCCCCAGCCTTGTTTTCCTGTGCATGGACCGTGGTAGGTTTCAGNGGGCACTGCCGCCGCTCGTCCGGGGGTCCCGCTCTGCCACCCGCCCCTTTGTGCGCTCCCGTTTCCCGGGAGGTTTCTGCGGCTGGCATCCGAGCGCTCTCCATTGTGTGAAGTGTGGCGTGCGGGGCTATTTCTTTGTGCCGGCCGCCCTCCCTGCCGTGCCCCNCAGGAAATGACCCCTCCAGAAACTGCTGCTTTAAAACCGAGCGGCGGTGCCTGAAGCTATCCAGCCTCCCTCTCCGTGTCTGGAGCCTGTGCGCTCCCGCTCCCCCCACCCCCCGCCCGTCTCCGCCGGAGCGGGCTCCCACAGCAGTCCCCAGCCAGTGCGTGCAGCCTGGATGTGTGTGTGTGTGTGCGCGCCGCTACTTTGTACTGTGAAGAACACACAGCCCATGTGCTCTGTATGGATGTTGATGATACTCTGTGTAGCTTGAATCTCTGCAAGCAGGCAAGATGTCCAGCACACCACATGACCCTTTCTATTCTTCTCCTTTTGGCCCATTTTATAGGAGACACACACCATACATGGTGCAACCAGAGTACCGAATATATGAAATGAACAAGAGGCTGCAGTCGCGGACGGAGGTAAGTCCCCCAGCCTTGTTTTCCTGTGCATGGACCGTGGTAGGTTTCAGCCCGAATTCCAGCTGAAGCGTCCCACTAGACAGTACAGTATATGCAGGCATGAACCCTAATTAATTTAGTAGTTTAATTGGGTAATCCCTCATTATGTTTCCACGCAGAGCAACTCTTTGAGGAGATACCAGCTTAGGCTGAAATCATGAAATTACAGTACAGCACTTCAGGATTGATTATAAGGCTGGTCTCAGGAAATTTCTTTGCCTTAGTGTGTTGTTTGTTCAGGATCTGTCCTGCTGGCGTTTGCAGCTATAATATTGCGAAGTGTTGCCTCGGCTTTTGCACAAAATTAATTCTGGAATGTTGCAGGTTTAGGGGGAGAGACGAACATTTCTTTGGTTTTGTTCTGTAAACTCATTAAAATGAAAAATGGATGATAACTGAAAAGAGGAGAGGAGTTTTAAAAACTTATTCCTAGGCTACTCTTAAAGAACACATGTTTGGGACAACCGACAAGAGAAATTTGTGTTTACATTTGGAATGCTGTTGCTTTTAGCAAGAGGGATGGTCAGTTCACTACTTTATCATATAGCTGTCAAAAGTACCCAGTAATGTAAACTACATTCACTGTTGGTTATGCTTTGTAAAATGTGTTAGTGGTTTATACACCCTGGCTTCGAAATCCAGATCAGCCACTGCAAAGAACATGCTGAATGGGAGGGGGAAATGCTTTTGTCATTAAAAAAAAAGAAAAAAAAAATAGCGGGGGCTGCATCTTGTTATTTATGTGGTTAAGTAAAGCACACTTTTCAAGTCTAATGAAGTGAAAGTGAATCAGGCTGCATTTCTGTCCATGTGTCTGTGTTTGTGCAGCAAACATTCTTGGCGTTGCAATTTTTCATAGTAGTCTATTAGTGGTGCCCTGAAAAGACTTTTTAAAAGTATGAATCTTTTATAGTAAACGCCTTTATATAGTGGCAAATATCTGCCAGGTTTGTGGCACACAGCGTGGTGAAGGATCTCAGGATGATCTGTTGCATTGTGATTCTTTAAGATAACATGAGGTTATCATAAAATAAAACACACATGCCTGAATTGTCAGCTAAGCCATGGAGAATCTGTGACGTTTAATGTATATGATACAGCTAACGAGATGTGACCTGCTTTCTGATTGGGTACCGCCACGGGGTAACTGCTTTTCTATCACTGTTACCACTGCCAGGCTTGAAACCTTGCTGGGGCGTAATTGGTGATACCCTTGGTGCTGGCTAAAAACTCCAAGCAGCTCTTTCTCCCAAAATCATGGCAAGTGTTTGTCAGTTTTGCCCCAAAGTTGTTGGCTGCAGAGGGTTGCTGCCATTTAGAATTGTGTTTGCCACTGCTTGTTTGTTAGTGTCTTGCAACTCTGTTCCTTGCATTCCTGTACATATTCATGTAAGGATTTATAGACTTTTTCGAGTGAGAAGAGCAAATATGTATCACTGAGTGATTTCTTCAGGGTTTTATGTACAACCTGCTCTAAAAGCTGTCGGTGCTAACTTAGCCTTTTTTACATATTATTTTAGTGGTATTTTTAATACTTGACCAGTTCCTGATTGTAGCTCCCTTATGGATGTTACACTAGAAAGTTTTTGAGAGACTTGTGAAACAACTTTCCCCTCTTTCGTTGCTGAGGTGTGCTGAATTAAACTTCAGCACCTTTAATCACAATTTTTGCTGTGCAAATCCAGATGGATTGTTGTGGGCAAAAAGCAATAACCCACTCTTTTTTGCTAGGAGTGCCTTGCTGGGTTTCAGCAGCATTTTACTTTGACAGTCAGTATTTAGTTAATGAAGGCCTTATGCTCCAGCATTTCTTTTATTTGCTCAGAATAAAAATTCTTTTGCTTTGTGATTGTTCAGTGTTTACATTCTGGTTCTCTGTTTTTCAGTTTATGAGCTCTGTGCTGTAAGCATTGTTGTTCACTGAAATGTGATTTTTAGCTAACTTCAGTTCATCTCATTCATCTTCCAATAAAAACATCTCCATAATAAACAAACAAAAAATATTAAACTAATTTCCTGGGACACTAGAGTGACTAGGTGTGGACAGTCTGTAAAGAATAATTCTGACTTCTTGGGCAGGTCAGAAAGTGGAAGTTTCACATTAATTTTATGCACTTCCAAGCATGTTTGGGATTGGTAGGTGAAGGCTTGTGGAGCATGTATAACTAGCTCTAAATTTTTTGAATCCAGAGCCTGGTATGTCATGGAAGGAATGTGCTTGTGCTGTGGGTGATACAGGCTTGCTGCATGGACGTTTCTCTTCAGGCAGTCTTTGGAATAATGTAGGCACTGGTCTCTGAAGGAGGCTGCTTGTGCTCTCTGAGCCCCAGGGGGTAGGTGAGCACAGGCAAAGCAGCTTAAGGCGAAAGGAATTACAAAGAAACTCTCCAAAAGACTGGGGGTAAGCAAGCTGGCAGATTCCATAAGGACCCAACTTGTGCAGAGAGACAGTGGCAAATGAGGATGCATTAAAAAAATGGGAAACTACAGCAGTTATCCCAAATATATCCATGGAAAGCCTTTGGGATTTTTCTGGTTTCATAAAACATAAAAATGTTCTTAATAACCTTGTAGAGCCAGATTCTCCACTGTCCCTGGCAGAGGTGGAAATTCCAAAGCAGAGCAAAACATACATAATTCAATGAAGTTGTACAGAGGATGGATGGAGAGCCTGTGGAAGGAGCATCTGTATGTCATGTCTATCTGTTTTCTCCTCTCCCTTCCCGTTGTAGCTCTCCAAAGCTTGCAGGTAGGTGAGAAATTATTAAAAAAATAAATAAATAAATAAAAGGCAATGAGCTGGTAAAAACACCAGCTCATTATTGGGGAATCCACCGGTAAATGCTATTTCTACTCCTGCTCTCCCAGCAGCAGGGTCGATGGTGTGTTGGGGGAGGTAGAAGTGTTCTCAAAAGGGCTCGGGGCTTGGGGACCCTTCCTGAGAAATCCACTGCTTCCACTCCAGTTTCTGTCAGCATTGGGTGGAAGGGAATGGCAGTCAGTGTGAAGGATGTGCTCGGTGTATTAAGCAGACAAAGTACAGAGTGATAAAGAAAGGTCATTTAGATGCAGCTTAGCTATCTTTGTTGTTCTTGTTTTCTTTAGGAAGAAATGGAAGTCATGAAAGTAAAGAATTAGCAGCTTTAGCCTGTGCTAGATGGGCAAACTTTTGCTCTTCAAACTTCTTATAACTTTATGGGCTCCTCAGACAGAACCTACAACTGCCTTTTTAAATTCAGGGTCAGTCTTAGGCGAAGAATTCCAATCACACCCAGGCAGGGGGTGGTTTTATGATGTAAGTACTGGCAAAAGTCCACCACCTAGCTAATTCTTATGTGATCTAAAGTAAATTAGGGAGTCTGAATTACTAAAGAGTGTACAGGAAAACCGTACCTTCCTTAAAAGTTGTTCAAAGAAATCTAATGTAATAGTTTTTTCTAAATTAATGCACGCTTTCGTAATAATACTTGGGGAGCATCCAGTGCCATTTTGTAATGCATCAACAATCCCTATTTAAAGAAGTAAAATGAATATTTAAATGTTTAATAATCTCTGGCAGATATAAAGATAAATCTTGCTTACTTCTCTCATAGTTGATTAACTTCTGGTTAAACAAAATGCAGCTGTTTCCTTGCTCTGTGTGTGGTTTTCAGGATTTCATTCCCATTCACTCATACTTGGTTTATCTTAATATTTTTATATCTGTGTTAGCTTAGCATTTCAAGAAAGGAATACTGTTGTGGCATAATCAGCACTTTCTGAAGTTCTAGGTAGCAATACACAACATAAGTAAATGTCTCTGTTTTTCATAAAACTTGATGTTTAAAAAGGCACCTCTTTTCCTCTTTGATGATGTAAATCCTTTTCTGTTCTAATTTTTAATCATTTGAAATTGCTTACACTTAAAAGAAAAAAAGGTGATTATATCTTGTATATAATTATTCAGCAACATTACAGAGTGCTGTGAATAGATCACTTAAAGTTGCTGACAGTTTAAAGTTTGAGGCATTGCTTTATTGTCAGTAATCAAAGAAATGTATCAAGCCTTTCACTTGTTTATTTAGTCCCCTGTATTGTTAGAACTTTTGTGTATCACAATGCATTAAATTCACCTGTATCTCTCTCTGTCACTACAAGAGATTATGCTTTACCTCACCATTGGATGCAACACACAGCTTTCCCTCTGGCTAAGAGAGCAGTGTTTTAAGGGTGACTAGAGACCCTGATTAGTAGCATATTTATTTTAAAGACAATCAGCTTAATCAAATGATATTAAACTCCTATTAAACTGTATAGTGAATTTAACAAATATTTCATGATGGAAAAATATATGAAGAAAATTAAAAGGAATAGAGGAGGATGTTATGAGTATTTAAAAGCTGCTAAATGAACTGGAAGCTTACACAGACATTCATACACAACCAAATATTTAAAGCAAATCAAAGCAAAACAAATTTTCTGCAGTTTAATGAAAGTCTCTTATTTTTCTTTCTCACATTGCTATCTGATGAAATAATCTTCTTCTTCCTGATGCATTTTTAATATATTAGTCATAAAAATCTATGTTGTGACATCACATTTGTTCGCCTAGCAACTTAGTATGGCAAACAGATCTCTCATATTGTGTACATAAGTCTGAGTTTGTCCAATGAGTTTGTTTTGTTGAGGGGGAAACACATAAACTTCTGTTTTAAAGTAATTTTGAGGAAATATTCTTTCGCCCACAAATATACCAATACTTAGCAATTCTAGGAACATGAGTAAAGTATTTTGAGAGTACTTATGAACCATGCTTTGCTGAAACTAAAAGGTCAGTGTTAAAAGAAAACCCTTGAATGCCTTTAGGCAGATGCTGACTTCAGAATGGATTCAAGGCTCTTTTTACTGATTTTCTTTTATTTCATACATGTTTTCTGTCCGTTTAAAAAATTTCAGTTGCAGCTGCTTTCAATTAAAATTGTTGCAAACTAACAATTCTTATGAGGCCAGGGTAGAAAAAAAAGACTCCACTTCCTTTACATGCTGATCCTTAGCTTATGATCAGGGATATCTTGCTGCTCCTGCCCACCATCCCCCCCAAAAAAGTCATATAATAGAAGGGAAACTGCACACATGCTGCATTTGAGGGTAGGGGCTGGTGAGGGTGGAGAAAGAGTCACTGCAAAAGTGTAAGAATGGGTCTCGCCTGCAATCACTCTGATGCTTACTAGATCATTTTCTATAAAGAAACCTTTTCAACTCTTCTTTTTTTTTTTCTTTACTCGTTAAGCCATAAATCCACTTAGAAAAACCCCTAAACTTCGTCTTTCCCTGATGTAAACAAGATTTACTATGCAGATCCAGTCTCAAAAATAGAAGCTGTTGGTTAGTGAGAAAGAACAAAATAGAGACCATAACAAGGAGCCAGTCCTGGGCTGTTATTTAAGCTGGAGTTTCGCCTGCAGTAAGATTGCAAGATCACATAAAAAAGAAAATAATTTGGGTTTTATATATGCATTTTCTTTGTTTAAAAAGGGGTAAGATCACTAAGCTCTTTGCAATATTTTTTAGCTGGACTTCTTACTTCATATGGTATTTTTTTTTGCATCTCTTTGCCAGAAGTTGCATATCTACTATAAACATGCATTTCAGCCATGCTGATTCAGTTCAGTTCAGTTGTTTCCTCCATGAGAAGAGCCTTCTTTCCTGCACTGTGCTGTGTAAACAGATCAGGATAGATCCCCACTTTTACCAGGTACTCTTTTCCAGAAGTTATTACTGGGCTACTTGATGCCTTCAATTGTGGCATGAACAAGGTTGCCTCAAAGAGGCTGATGATTAGTCTCCAAAAAAGACTAGCAGTGCAGGACCTGTTGGCCAGGTCCTATTTCTAATCTCAATGGTCCTATTTATCACACAAAATTCATAGTGAAAGAAACATTGCCAAACCCCCCCGCTAAAATCTTCTCCCCTAGGCCTTCACCTTTCTTTTCCCTGGTACATTGTTTCTGTGTTTGGTTACTGTCAAAATTTCAGAGAGAAGTTACTTTATGGTCAGAATACTTTTTCTGTCACATTGTGGTTGACAGCCATGCCCTACTAAACTAAAACCTGTAAATTACTGATCTAGGCTGAGTTGTCCACTTGGTACTTCTGAGGTAACAGGGAATCAACTAGACCATCTGCAGAGCTTGAACCTTAGTATGGGAACAGCTGATACCTCTGGAAACAGCTCCAGTACTTTCATGCCTTAAAAAGGTTATGAAAAACCAACTGTTTGGGAAAAATTAGACCTTTTCAGAACAAGACATAAAGTAGAACTTGGTGTGTTTCTAAACCTATCACCTCTTCAGGATTCAAGAGTTGTTGGTCCTGAAGAGTCTTTGCAAAGGCCATAAATTTTACAGCAACAGGCTGTCCTTTCCATGAGACTTAGGTTGTCTTGGCATCACCTTGATGTTTCTACAGTATTGTCAAGGAGGCATGCCCATGTTGAAGCTTCTGGCCAGGGGGGTGTACCCATCCTCAGCATACAGACTTGAATCACAGACTCATAGAATGGTTTGGGTTGAAGCATGAGACTTGAGCATAGCAGACTGCTTCTTTATGCAGGACTCTGATAACTACAGCCAAAATAAAAGTATCACACTAGAACTTCTCCCTGAAGTCTTTCTGTTGTCAATATTCACATTCAGGTGCTTGTCCAGAGCAAAATGGCAAACTCGGAACTGATGCAGTGAAGTCCACAGCTTTATGTAGGTTTCTAAATGTGCTGAAATCTACTGCTAGGTAAGCTGCAAACCAAATAGTTTGCATCCTTCAGAGCACCTAATGAACTGGAACGTTGCTGTAAATCTGTCTCACGTGATCTGCAGTACCTGTTGATATCCATCTTGCCTGTTTCTAAGCTTTCCAAGCCTAGTTAGCTGAGCAGGAGCATCATTTCTGTGTGTATTAAGAAGGGGAGGGGGAAATTTAATCTCAGTATAGTTTTGACATCAGATGACTCACATAAAGCAGATTCAATATCTGTGTAGGTCCCATGCATTTTATCCAACTGCTAGCTGCAGAGTATAACATGCAAAAAGAATTGCTTGGATGAATGACCTTATCTGTTGCGTTCAAAGTGCAAAGAAACATTAAGTGTGTACAAAAGTGATCATATTTGGAACCCCTTGATTAAAGCAGACTCAAGAATAGATTCAATCCCAGATCCACTTTGCTTATTCTTGAAAAACTAAGTACCTGGAAAAAACAATTGACCATGTTTGAGTATTAATATGTGCAGTCTTACATTATGTGTGCAGTGGACTATTTTGACTTTCCTTTTGGACTTTCAAACATTTGGTTTTTTCCTAACTACATTTTTATTAGGTTATTTTCTGAAGTAGTAAATTGCGAAAATTATGACTTTAAGCACATTGTGCATTTGAAGTATTTTATGTACCTTATTGTGATTTTTGTTCCAGTTGTGTAGTTTTGCCTCAGCCATTAGCAGAAGATTTTATCAGACAAATAGCTGCCATCTGTCCTAGAGCAGGTTACAAAGAGATTTCTGAGATATTAATGACTACATTATACAAAAAAGAAATACTCTGAATCTTTAAATACAATAGTTACATGAAGAGAGAAAAATGCTCAGAAAACAGGAAAGTAAATAGAGTGAAACTTTTTCATTTTATTTCTTCTTATGCTGAAGCACCTTCAGCATGCATCATCCCTTAGGAAGGCAGTCAGCAGCACCAGCATTTCTAACCATCTTCTGTGGACTAAACATGCTCCAGGTGGGCAAAGCAGGCGTGACACCTGCTTTGCCTCTAGGTTTGCAACCAGGACAGCCTTTAATGAGTGGAAAAAGGGAAGATGAAATACCTCACACACAGAATGCTATATTTTATTCCTGAATTTTGCAAAAGTCTCATGCATGGGTCATTTGACTGTGGAGAAAGGCCTACAACTCTGTTGTACTCCCCCACATTCTAGTAGTAACTTGCCTTTTCAGATTAATGTCACTCACCATCTTCCATAATTCTTGCCAGTTTAGTAGCAAAAGTGTTACCATGTTACTTTATCTTGCATCACAATGATGTGAAAGGAAAAGAACTGCTATATCATAGTTCCTTTAGAGCAAATGAAAATAATTCTTGTTGTTCAGTATGTTGCAAGAGGGACCTTCTTCCTTTTGGCACTCATTTCTTCACCTTTTTCCCCATACCAAGATGTTGAAAACATTCACAGAATGTTCACAGGATCTCAATTTCACAGAATCTCTGATGGATTTGAGATGTGCATTTGCAATCTTACCTTTTGCTGTAGTGGATGAAGGCAATACAACAGCTCTATCGCTTCTACCTAGACTTAATCACTGGAATATCAGTTAACCCTTAGGGTAATTAGGTAATAATGTTGTTGATGTGATTTGAAGTATCATTTTAAGCAATTAGAAGTTCAGATATAATGTGATGCAATTATGCATTATATAGTGCATCTATCCATTTTACACAGCAAAAATTACCATATGTTTTTTGGGAAGCTTGGTGTTTTGCAGTGACTGGGGTTCTGCTTGTGTTTATGAACAGCATGCCTGTAAACTGTGGTAATAACTCTTTGAAGGCCACACCTATGCACACTGCTGATTATGTTAAATAGCATAGGCCCATTTTAATGAATGTGTTGGCATGAATAATGGGACATGAAAAGCCAACACACTGGGTAAATGTTCATTACCTGAGTGCAACAAATACTACATGAAAAATTTCCGTGACAATTCACTTGAGTTTAGCAGTGAATTTGCTTTGGCTATGTTCGTGCTCTTTATGCTTTTCTGTGAATGTTTGATCAGTGGAGTTTTATTCTTACAAATAATTGCAGAATGCAAATTTCAATTTATTAACCATTACTGAAAGAATTTACTTATTTTATACAGGCTAAGCTGAGAGAGCTGTTTCCTGTTTTGAGCTTACCTCCCAGATAGAACCATGATACTTAGAAATTAAATACACCAGAGAAGAATCTCTGATTGCTTTGCAGTGAGGACTGACTGGTGTATGAATGTAAAGCAAATTAATAACAATGGCTGGTTGCAATGGGAAAATTACAAGTCAGTAAATATGATGTATGTGCATAATTTTTTCATGGAACGGAATGCTGCTTAGTGTGCAGTTACGTTAGAAAAATGGTAAAAATTTTCTAAGCTTCCTGACATTTTAAGCTCTAGCTCCATCTGTGCTCATCCAGTCAAGGATGCAAAACAGTAACACACAATATATGACCAACTACAATATATAGTCTTAGTAGAATATTACATGCTTAGAGCACATTGCTTGTTATGGAGGACGAGCAGAAATATGTCGTAAATTTGAATAATTAGTGTATTCAAATAAATTGTTACCAATTCCTAGAAACTCTTGGTAGAACGAAGATTCATAAAATCTTTTATCTCATATGAATGATTAGCTCAGCTCTTTTCAGTACTTTCCTAACACTGCCAGGGTTAATAATGCAAAGTAAAAAGATTGGTCAAGATGGCAGCGCACCAAGTATTTCCCTTCCCTGACAGTGCTGTAAGATTATTTAATGCCCATTTAAAAAACATCCTTAGGCAACTGAGTTGCACCTTGACTGATAGTTGCATCCAAAGGGCTGCACTTCTAAATATGCAGTGTAGCACAGACTTACTCGTAAGGAGCAGTGTTAGCACTGGTATGTAACCTGAAGCCACAACCTGCGTGTCTAGACTGACAAGAATCCTACCACTTGAGCCACTGTGACACCTTGTGGCTTGTGAAGCAACACAAGCATCTTTTAGAAAACTAACAGGTAAAAGCCAGAGGTTAATAGGTATTGACAAATGCCCTTTCATACAAATACCTATAGAAATCTCTTTGCTGGGTTACTGTACTGTGTTTTCAAGATACAGATAAATTAGATGTTAGTGGGCTCATTTCTATTTATGTCTTTATAGCATGTATTTTACTGCTAAGTGGCAAAAGTTGAGGCATCATTTCGCTAAGTCTGACCTGCTACTATTATCTCCATGGCTTTGGTGTTTGCTCATCAGTCAGATTACATAAAGAAACACTGGTTTTGGATGCAGTACAGAGTAAATATTTTATTTGTTTGAGACCACTAATTTGGTTCACCAAAAGAATGCTTGAAGGGTGAAGAGTACTCTTTGATACTGAGTATGTTTTAAATGGTAGCTAAACAGCAGCTTCAACTAAGTTATTGCTCATTTGGCAATGAGCATGCAACTCCTCACAGCCATGAATCTGGGGTTAAATAGATCGGTGTTTCAGCTGTGGATAGTTCATTAGCTACAATGAAATTGTATTTTGCTGAAAAATTGCCATTAAACTTAAAATTTGGCCAATAGTGCATGGAGCTTAGAAAGAACCCTGCATCTATAAATGCTCAGGACCTCACGGTACCGTACTGATGTCTGGATTGTCACTTGTTACATCTTCAAAATAAGCATGTCCATGTTTTCTTTCATGATGATCCTGAGCATCTGAGGGGAGTTGCCTGTAAACTCATGCATTATGTCCCATAACAATTTCCTTGGCTCTGATGTTTCAAAAACCAGGCAGCAACTGGGCTGAAATAGTTGCCTTCTGTCACCAAACACCACCTTATTGCTGAATACACCCTTGTGATGCAAAGGGTCTGCATCCCTCTGTTGTCCCTTATCATCAGGTGTGTCCACGGTGCTGTCACTTGAGCATAATACACAGACAAACATGCCCAAACTTTCATTTAACTTGATGTTGTGGGGAAAGATAGCAGCCCAGGACTCAGGGTGTGCAATCTGCCTTATTTCATGCACGTATTGATCCTTTGCTGAGCTTTATGCTAGTGAAATTAGGTGGTTATGATGCTCATACTACCTTGTTTTCACAATGTGCACCTTTACTATAAGGTTCTTGGGGCTGGAACCACCTTCTCTCTTCTTGTACAGTGCTAGAATGGTGGAGTTCTGGTCTGTATCTGCAGCACATTTTTATTATTATGCTGCATATTGTAACTAACTAAAGGCTAAAAGTTGGTAGTAGTATTTAAAATACTTTCAACCCCAAATCTATATATACCATTGTCATTTTGATGTCATAAATAAAAAAAAAAAATTATATTACATGTATTTGTGCACTAAAAAGAATTGTCTGACTAGAAAGTACCATAATAGTCTAAGTTCTTGGAAGATGACTGTTTAATGTTATTAACACATTTTGTTACTTCTCAAGTAATTCAGCACACCCGTGCAAATCTATTGGTTTTGCCAAGGAACTACAAATATATTTAAGCCAGCATTCTGCTGGTTTATTTGTACATCTGATATTGTTATTAAATCTTTTGCTTTTTAAGTGTGATTCTTCAGTATCTTCATGTCAATCAAAAAAGCCCATCCTAAGCCTGTATTTTCTTAATAGTGGAAAAACCATCTTATCTTAAATTCTACAGGACAAGCATATTATTTTTGATGGGAACTGGAGCTGTGGAATATGTATCTTATTTCATGATGATTTGGGGAGGGAATATTGGCAAGTCTGGTAATAAATTAAGTTCTTGTAATAAGTATAGATGAATCAGGGAGTTGTTCTCGGGAAGAAAGGCAACACTTATTTTTTTCTTTTATTGTTTGCACTCTACTGATTTAATTAGCCAGTGAGAACAGACCCACTTTGAATATTAAGAAGACAAAATCAACTTCCCCCTCCCCCGTCCTCACATCTGTTGCCTTTTGGAGACTACTTACAGTACCAAAACTACCCAGAGTCCAATGGATTTTGCTTTTTAACAGACATTACCTGTATTTGCTCACAAATAAATGAGGTAGTTATAAGTATTTTATTCCAGGTCTGAGGAAAACGTGCTGTTTAAAAGGCCATTTTGAAAGAAACTGGGCTACCTTAAGCAAAACCAATGCATTTTTGGTGTTATACAAATGAAGTCAGTCTTGATACATTTCTGAATGGTGATCTAATAGAAATATCTTAATGGTTACCATATTATAGAAACTTAAATCATTCCTAGGACTGCTTGAAGTTGGAAAGAGTGAAGTCCTGAGTGGGGTTATATATTGGTCAGGAGCGGAGAGCATAGATTGATAAAACTACTGAAGTGATCTCTGCTCTGTTTCATTATGCTACTGCCTTGTGCAGTATCAGTTAGATGGACTGAATTTCAGTAAGGCAGTGAAGCAGTTTGCTGCACCTCTGCTGGGTTAGGCCCACCCTTACACAGAGCTCTAGCCTTCTTTCTAATCACAGCCTAGAGTGTGAATATTAATGTGCTACATGGAATGTAGTGCTGCAGGGCCAAGGGATCCTTGTCAGTGGGTCCTGCTTTTGACCATGCTATTTTGGCACCTTTCATCACCAGAATTGTGAATTCCCTTAGCTTTGTTTAATGCCACATTTAAAGGCATCAAAAAAGGGTGAAATTTTTAAATTCCATTTTTTCTTGCCATTTTTATAGGCATACACTAGCTACTTTATTGAAATATTTTTCCTGTTGAGAGGAAAGAACTCTCCCAATTTTGCTGAAGGTGGCTTTTTAGAAACACAATTACCTATATAATTTTCAAGATTATTATTAGGAAATATATGAAACTATTAGGACCATGGGAACTTGGATAAACCCACCTGGTGTGCAAATTTTGTTACCAGAATAACTGCACTAAGGTTGAGAACACTGTGTGTGATTATAAGAGTCAACTGAGAAACATAAATTGAGAGCTCAGCCCAGCAGTCTTTCCCTTCCTTGGAGATTGATGGCACACAGATGCACAATTGCAAATAACATAATTTGTAAGCCAGTGGTGCTGTTGTGATAAAAAAAAAGTAAAAAAAAAAAGTAAAAAAAAATCTGTTTCTCTATCCGAAGCTTCCTAGGTTTGCTTTAGTTTGGTCTTGTAACTGCAGCTCCTCATCTCATGCAAAGATTTCTTCTTTAAGTCCATGAAATTAGCATTTGGTCCTGAATATGAAGGTGTTAGAACAAGGTGCAGAAACTGGAACAGCAAAAACTTGGTTTTGTGGAACCTACCTGTTCTAATGGACTATACCTATTCTAATGGACTATTCCAAAAGGACTGGAAATATTCAGCTTTTCAGTGTTGTCCATAGCTGACTCTGCAATACAACTGCATGTTCAGGGACTTGTACTATGTTTGTACTTAAAATTTCACAAAATGCAAAAGGTATAATAGAACACATGGTTAAGAACACGCAGTAGTTATTATTAAGGAGTATTGTGTAGGAAACCAAATAACAGAAACTGAGTGAAGGCTTTCTCAATCAGAAATTTAGCTGGAGAGAAATGTATGGCTCATAAATTAGCAGAATAGTAGGTAGATCTGGCAAGCTGAATGAAGTGCATAATTTAGCTGAGCTTATCAACACTGTTTGAAAGTGGACTACAAAGCCTGCATTGTTAGCTGTATTAATAAAAACAAATTTTGCAAGATTCGTCATTGAGGTTATTCTAATGCTGATCAAAACCAAATCCTGGATGTCCATAGTTAATATTTTCCAGTGTTTTTCTCTAGCAAGTGCTCGCTTCTACTGCTTTATCAGGAAGGGGAAGGATGATAAAATGAAATTCACAGCCTTTTAGTGTCTGCTCAGCCCGCAACTGGCAGCATTTGGGGTTTGTGGCTGCTGACCTGGCAGACTTACAGCATTTTTATGACGTCAAGAGCACACATCATGGGTCTGTACAAGCTAAATATGAGCTTCAGCCTCCCCTCTACGCCCCCCACCCCCATTTGTTTTCATTTGGGAGACTAAGGACTTCCCAGCAAAAATAAGAGAGAGAAAACTGAGCTGCTCACTGCGCTTGCAGACCTGTTTGTGGCAGCGTGACCTGAGTTACTGGGCTCAGCAGCTTGTTTTTGTAGACATGCTTTCTGTATAGTGCTTTATTTGCTTGGTATGGTAAATGGTAACTTGCTGGTTTAATAAGTGAAAAATGGATGCGGCTAGCAAATCTGAGCTCTGCTCAAATAAATAGCAAGTTCTTGATTAGCTTCAATATCACCAGCATCATATTAAATGTGGATTCCTTAGTAGTTTGCTATTTGTATGAACCTTTGTGTTCTTTTGCTAAGAAAATGAGTTTGAAATAATTATATATCTACAAGGTTTTATATATCTTGACAAAATGTTACTGTCTGTTTCACGCTCAGTTGTATTTAAAACCTGTGGGTGCATTTCAGGCCATAAAATAAGTTTACAAAATAACAGCCACTTACATTCACAGTTGTACTTAATGATTTATTTATTTCTAGGAATTGCATTTGAAATTCCCAGACATCTAAAGCTTTTTCAGCATCAAACTGACCACTGATCCTAGAAAATCATCTACATCAGCACCAACTCAATCACTGACAAAGGCTGGAGGAAATGAAACATCTGGGATCTATTAAGATTTTTATTTATGCTTTTAAATATTGAAGTGTGCATGGCTGCTTGGCTTTTACACTTTGAGCATGAATCCATTAAAGAAAGCTCTCACAACACAAAGAGTTGCAAGGAGAAGTGATTTGGGCTGGAAAGCTGGGACCCCACCAAGTAATTGCAGAGGAATTGCAAGGAAGGCGATCACTGTGGTGAACATCGGTTTCTCTGTTTATTGTGGTGACAAAAAAGTTCTTCTCAAATATAAGACTCTTCAATTTTCTAAGGGCTTCTTGCAGAAAATGCTTCACCTTGCATTTATCTCCTTCTATATGCTGTGCATTTGAGGTGCAACCTTGCTGCATCTTCAGTGGTAGGTGATGGCATGAAGTTTTGTTGCTGTCAAATAAGCCCCTGCCTGCACCCTCACCAAAGGACAATGTGTCTGCTTATTAGCTTGCCTTTGCTCTGGGAAGGAGGCTGCTAGGCCAGGGGCTCAGGCTGTTCCCACAAACTCTGCTAAGTCTGCTCCACTCTCTTGCATTCCTCTGGAGTCCTGGGGTGCAGGATAGGGGGTTGCAGCCTCTGAGATGATCTGTCACCATAATACCTAGCAGATTGTAAATATATAGTTAAAGACTGACCTATGTACAACAGGCAGTGCAGCTGCTGGGCTCTTTCAGAGGTCAGGTAAGGAAAGGCCTGAGTGGGAATGCAGTCAGGTTTTCCATAGGACAGCCCTGCACTTCAAAGGCAGCATCTCCACCTGAATGAGGCAACTGTTGTGTTGGGGCCAAAACATCTGGGCCTGCAGATTCTTGATGCTTTCTAAACACATCTTTCAGCCTTACTCCTCCTTCAGCCAGAGCATCTGGGTCCTAAGCCACCTATGTAACTGTATCCTATTCTCACCAGGACCAGTCACTAGAAGGAGGAGATCTTGTAATCTGGATTAATGAACCGGGAACACCACAGGCATTTTGGAGGAAGGTTGTAAGTCCTATTCATAGTGGCTGATGGAAAGAGAAGTGCAGTACCCAGGTAGTGATCCCTCAGCTGAGGCCAAGCCTCTTCCACTCTGCAGAAACACTCCTGCAAAATATATTTAGGGTTTTGTCTGTGGCTTGCTGATTTCACTGAAGATTCTGAAAATAGCATCTGGAAAGAATTAACTGGAAACCATGTCACTATGGGGAAGAGGAAGGAAAAAGGATGCATTCTTTCAGAGAACAGGTGCATTCAAGATATGCTTCCCATAGTAAGTTTTACCAGAATTTTCCATTCTTCACTTTTGGATTCATGGAAATGGGAGAATGATACAGTAAATAGTGTTAGCTTTAGGAAGGGGTATGATTTCAGAAGTGACTTTCCAGCAAATATACTAGTCTGTGTGACCATGAACAGGCAAATGTTTAAATACCATTTTTATAGACATTACTAACCTAAAGGGAGCAGTATAAGGAAAAGGGTTTCCTGGTGTAGCATACAGTGTCTTTAAAAGGACATTGCAAAATTTCTTATGACCTGCCATGAAAGTTCAAGGTTGGATAATAACCTGTAGCCAAGATGACATAGTTAGTTTAGCTGTACTGCCTTGATGAGCTACATTTAAAACTTGCTTAGGATGTATCTCAAAAACTATACTGAAGCAGTAACTCATGGAAAGCTGATCTATTATTTATCAACAAATGTTAACTAGGTTGCACAGATTTGAATACCCTTCAGGATTTCCCTTTGGGTCTTTTCACAAGTACACATAAAAATGTTAGATACATCAGCAGAAAAACTTAAAGCAAAATGAAATTTGCTGAAGTTTTACCCAGAACCTACATTGCTCATACAGGGAACTGCAGTGAATACAGATGATTCCACTGATGATTATCATTCAGAATACCAGTGCTGTGGGTTTTTCCCTATAAGTGACATTGTAAGAGAGATTTATTGTTTTACAAGTTTAAATTGGCATTTCTCATTCATTTAGAGAGATGCACTATGTTGTAATACCTAGCAGCTTAAACTTAGGCTATGAATGAAAAAGCACATTTACAAAATCTTGGAGCTAGATCATAGTGTGGCAGCTCTGTGAAAGATTGCCTGCTCAATGATTAGTTGCAGCACTCCTACTAAATGTGTTTCAATTCAGTTTTTGTCACTGAGAAATCAAGAAATAGGTGCCTTATTAAAGGTGACCACATCCTTTTATGCAAATTTAATGCACTTGGCAGGTTTATCATGATAAATAGTCAGAATGAGATGGTTCATGATGTATCTCTAATCTCTTCTGTGAAGATGTTCATGTCTTGCAGGAAGTAGCCCCTTGAGAGTTCAAATCTTTAGAAGTATGTGACAGATGGTGATGTCTGCACAGTCTCATAGACTTGCTTTGAAGTAACTCCAAATGGTGCCTTCAGTTAATGTTCAGTTTTTGCAAGTTCTCTTGCTTCATCTCTCCTTTGGTGCTCTCCTCTCTCCTCCATCATGTTGTGTCCCCAAGTTGTTCCACATACTGAGAGGAACATCTTGTAGAGTACATTACAAATCTCTCCCCAATCCTGTCATATTTTTGCCTGTAAAGTTGTTCTTCCATTAGACATCTTGCATAATTTAAATGAAGTGATTCACAACAGAAAAACAATAAAACAGAACAAATGTCTTAGAAAGTCCCATCTATCATTCATGCATTGTGTTTAGTTTTTGAGTAACTCTTCTGAGTAAGGAGCCAGAATCAGGGCCAGTGTCATATTAACTATGCTATGTTGTGTTAATTATAATCAATTACCAATATTAATTAGGCCAACTTCTCTTCAGATTAGTAACAAGAAATGGTTAAATTTTAATGCTGCTGTAGGGGATTTGAAGGAACTCACATAATAAAAAAAACACTGCAAAGCTTTTTATGTAAATCTTGTTTTACTGGAATACAGCTAATGAAATAGATATAAAAACATAAAAAATACATAAAAAATACATCTGAACAATGGTATATTTTCAGAGCTTAACATTTTCACTTTTCATTACTTGGCCTTGGTTGATCTGAGTTTGGATGGGCTTCTCTTCTAAAATCAAGTACCAAATTTCACATAAAGTTTTATACCTGTCATAGTCCCTTTCTAGGTTCCCATTTTAGGATCACTCGTCCTAAATATTTCTGTTACTATCACCACTATACATAACCTTGTGTGTAATAATTGGTAATGTTTCGTTTGGTGTACATAAATTTTTAGTGTATAGATTTTTTTTGGCATTACTTCTTTCTCAAACAGAATTCCCACAACTTTACAACTTGATTTCTTTTCAACAGGAAGGGTAAGGCACAGAAAAGTTTAAATATGAAAGGAAAGGCCAAGGAAAGACTGAGAAAGTTGAGGTTGTAGTTGAGTTGAGCCTGAGAAGAGAAGGTTCTGGAGTGACCTTATTGCAGCCTTTCAGTACCCAAAGTGAGCCTGCAAGAGAGCTGGAGAGGGACTTTTTACCAGGATATACCATGATAAGACAAGGGGGAATGGCTTTAAACTGAAAGAGGGCAGATTTAGATTAGGAATGAGGAAGAAATTCTTCCCTGTGAGAGTGATGATGTGCTGGAGCAGAGAGGTTGTGGATGCCCCATCCCTGGAAATGTTCAAGGCCACGTTGAATGGGGCTGTGAGAACCCAGTCTAGTGCAAGTTGTTCCTGCCCATGACAGGGGATTGGAATGTTCCAACCTGACCTTTTTTATGACTCTATGAAATATCTATATTTGTTATGTTTTTTTCAATCATGCTCTACTAATTTATACTAAAATTGTAAAAACAAAACAAAACAAAACAAAAAAACCCCACCAACTTGTGTTACTATTTCATATAATAGTTTCATAATTATTGTGCTATTCCCCAGTCTGCTCAATGCTGAGTAACAAAGCATGGCTTCTGTTTAGGAAAAAAACCCTGAGACCTAAGTACTTCTGTATTCATCACTCTTACTGTCTAAACTATCCTCAAAGATTTTTCAGTATTACTTGCTTTTTACCTTACTTTTTGAGTTTTTGCTTATAGATGTAGGACCATGGCTAGCAAGTTGTGAAATCTAGGTGTTTTTAAAAGGAAAAGGAGCAATGAGCTGTGTATTTTTGAGACATGTTTCAAGGAGAATTTGGAGAAGACATTAACTTCCATGATTAGTCTGGTTTAAAAATTCTTGGTTTTGAGGTTGTACTTTTAGCCATCAATCTATGCCATTAACTAACCCCATTTTGGACTGTTGACATTTTTTAATGAAGTATCAGTAATTAAATGTTGAAGGCACACTAATACATCTTCGTTAACATATGTTTTAGATTCTTGTTATTATGTTTTGAAAACATTGGAGTTCATATCACAGTGTAATTGTATTATAGTAGTAGTAATAATAATAATAAAGGCCCTGAAAAATGGTACTGCAGACCTGATCAGCTGTCTATAGTCTAGGAAGAGGTATGATGAATTGTACAACCTCTTTGTTAAAATTCTGCTTGTGAGTTAAGAAAAAGACTGTAGTGACTTTTCTGTCTCTGTGACATTCCCTTTGTTTCTGGTTATTGCTACAGCATGTCATCCCAAAGTGATTTATGGAATCACTTGGACTGATTTTTGATTTGTAAGAATTTATTTGCAAAGCAAAGGTGTTATTTTGCTTCTGTAATGAAAAAGAAAGTCCAAAATAGTAGGTGCAATCTTTAATTTAAAGGTACATATATTCTCTTATCCAATTGGTACTTTATAGTGTACATATACAAGACTTCTTACATATTTCTTACATAAATAATTCCTGCAGTTCTAATGCAGACTCAATAAACACTTTAATAATCATGAGTCTTGTACTGTATTTAAATAAGTTATGTGACTGAATGCAAACTCACTTACTCAGAATGACTGCCTGAAAGGTTGCTGTTACATTTCTTCTCCTGCACTGAACTGGCAAGCCATTTGTACATGTGAATGAAATAATAATAGATAATTACCTGCTTACTACTACTGTCAGTAGTTTGGCTCATGGAGACTGAAGCAGTACCTGTAACTTGCTGTGCTCCACCACAGGCCATATTAAAGTTGAATGGACCTTGAAGCCACTGGAGCCAATATGGCCATGACCAGAAGATTCATTTGTTCCCTTCTCACCTATTTTACGATTCAGCTGTTAAAGATATGTCTGGCTTGTCTGTGTCCCTCGTTTACTGCTGCTTTTGTGTGAGCCATGCTGGTTGTCTTTCCTTTGTTAAGCACGACTGTTTCTTTCCCAGCTTGCTTTCAGACCCAGACCCAGACCCAGACTTCCTCAGTGCCATGTTCTGGTCTAACTCTGTTCTCTGGCCTTGGAAAGATGGTTAATAATACTGTGCCATGGTTTTACTAGTGAAGTTCAGTAATGAATATTAAACTTCTCTGCATCATTTTTGAGCCTTTCTGGAGCAGCACTCAACCAACCAATATATTCACAATTCTAAATTTTCCAACTTTGATGTTGGCTTTTCTGTAGATTTTTTTTTTTTGTTGGTTTTGAATGATGGGCAGATAAGAAACCTCATTCACTATGATTCTGATAATTACCAGATTCATCATCTACCTGCGTTGCAAAATGAATATGCAATACAATGGTCTCAGTGGAGAATGTCCTGAATAGTATATTCATTGTACACATTGTGAATCATAACCCAAATCTTTTATCTAGGGCATCTTTTGGCTGCTTATGAGTGGATTGCTATCTGGTGATCTTCAGAGGAGAGGAGAAAAGCTGCTTAAGTAGAGAGAAAAAAAAATAGGAAAGGGTGGGGGGGGGAAAGATAATGCCATCAAGACTAACTGCTTCACCAGTAGGTAATATTTGTGCCCACAGAACTGATACTACTTAGGAATCAATAATATGCACTGATAAAAAAGAAGTGGAAAACACAAAATATTTACTCAACAGTCTGTTTGCTTTTATAGTAGCAACCAATCTAGGCTTTTATTTGCAAACTGTGAACAAAAATGGAACATCAAAATAACTGTGCAGTTTCCTGAATTTTTTTTCTTTTTTTTTCTTTTTTTCTTTTTTTTTTTTTTCTTTTTTTTTTTTTTTTTTTTTTTTGAACCCCTTTTTATTACTTTTATTT